>JAVTVY010003763.1:0-40217 GCA_036873755.1 Hanleya hanleyi | reverse complement strand
ACACAAATAGGCGCAAATTCGTACACGATTAGGCGCAGTTCCACAATTAAGGAAAAATTTCGTACACGATTAGGCGCAGTTCCACCATTACGCGCAAATTTCCTACACGGTTAGGCGCAACACGTTATTAGGCGCAATTTTTTTACACGATTTGGCGATGACACGATTAGTCGCAAATACACGATTAGGGCCCCGACAGGGGGGTCATACAAAGAGGCTCAACATGACCCCAATATGCTAAGCTACACAGTTTCATGAGTATCCTTCAATTTTTTACGTTCCGAGATTGGAGCAAAACCAACCGTAAAGGTAAAAGTCGCGATGGCATTCTTGTTAGAAGCGGTTATCCATCTCAGCTGTATTCGCAGTGCTATACTGTAAAACATAGGAATGGATACCAATCTCAAATTTGCGTTTTTCAAACAGTTATGGCCTATTTGGCGATTTTCAATCAAGGTTATATTCGAATGTGGAGGGCTTTCTAAAAATGTAACACACCTGGGTATAGGTATATATATATTATTAACTACAACATAGTTGAATATATTTTGATAATTATATGAAAATTAATAGGCCTGCAGATTCCGGAGATAATAACTTCTCAATGTAGTTTAATGCATTTGTTTCCAAAGAACAGTTTGGGCTAGAGGGCAGACATTTTTCACAATCAATCTTTATGCCACGACCTACCAGAAGACGTAAAATAGTCCAAAAATAACTACTCTCATGACGTCACAGTGACGTCATACAAAATTTCATTTTCTTGTAGATTTTCAAGTCAGATTTGACGATTTTATTATTGATCAATTGTCTCTGGTGTGAATTAGAATAATTTCGGTCACTATTATGCGAAAAAGGCAGACTACAGACTGTCATTTTGAATTTACCCATGCTCTTTTGCTCTAAGGATAATCCATTAACACCACCTGAGTTACTTATTTGAGCTGATCTGTCACCTCAGCTCCCGTGCTAGCGTATTTAATTCCGTTTAAGCCGGTGCTAGGGGCTGTATGTTAATTCAAAGTTTCTACGTGAACACCTGCAACAAAAGCGCGGCTGAGATACGTAGAAATATATTTGGGTAATAAACACCTAACTTACTCGAAAAACGATAGAAAAAATTGAGTTTGGTGTTGCCCAACTTTGTCGCCATTTTGAATGTAGCTGTGCATAATTTACGCTAATATTAGACGAAATCAACTCAATATAGGCCTTATATGATACGGCATAGTGATTTAAGAGACAGATTTGTACAAAATGTGAGCAATGAAGTATAAAACTCGTTCACACGAGAGGAAAGACATTGGAAAATGCCAGTTTTACGTGACCCCCTCATATCCGCCATTTTGAATTTACAAACGATCCTTTACGTAGAAGAAACTACAAGAAATGTATTTCCTTGCTATGTTTGTATGAACAGTGCAAGTTGGCCATTTCCATGTGTAAGTTTCGGCGACCTTTCATGCTAGGAGTTAGAGAATTATTGTTTACTTGACATTTGAATACGGCTCTCCCATTCTCCCCCATTCACAGCTCACACACTGTGCAGTGTAAACGTTCAGACATAAAATATTGTGTTTCCGTGACATATAAAAGCGGGCTTGCTGGATTATCATTAGTCACAACGTGTCACCAAGTTATGAAATCCCCATACCCTCGTATATATAAAAGCGAAATTGAGAATGAGAAAAAAAGAGTTTTAAAAATCTCCATGTTCAATGACATAAATTTAAACACATACTTAGCAATTGTTTGCAGTATATCGGTAACATATTAGGGTGTCTTTGATTTTCTTCAAGCCTGGGTTTTGTAGATTGATGAACTATTAACTATGCGCACTATGTCTAAAAAAACGCAATTTTCAGTCTAGTTGCCATGCTGAGTGCTTTTTTGTCCATTGGCCAGCCGACTTTACGGGTTTTCCAGCGAGTATTTACCCAGGAACCCCAATCACATCGCTACATACAAAACAGGACGAAGTCATTTTCTGAATCACCATATTTTCAGTACTCATGAAAATATATAGACGGTTTATTACAAAACACGCTGGAATAATTTATAACATTTAAAATAAGTAACCATGCAGAGTTTATCAGTGGAGTAGTAGCGGTACAAAATGTGGGGAAACAGAACTTCTGATTTTTTGCTGCAGGACATGAATTTTTTTCACTTCTTCATATATAGGCACTCAGTATTTTCACGGAAAGTTGGTTTGTGTAATCAGACTATGTGCTGAGAGTATATCCCAATTGTAATGCTGATGAGGCGAGGAAAACTTACTTAGATCAAATTACATCTCACCAATAACATACATGTACATGCATTCAACAGCTTACAATTTGACAATGGGACCGATAGGGAATCTGGATATTTGAGTGGGGATTCATTTCCCTCGCCAAACTCAAAGCTGGATAATTTGAGACTAGATTATTTTGAAGCTGAATGGGTAATGATTTAGATCAAATTCAGATCAAACTTTTATATCACCACTGACCTACATGCGTACGAATTTCCACAGCTTCTACAGCTTGAAACTGGGCAGATAGTGAATGAAGATTTCTGAACAGGGAAAAGTCTTTGTGAAACTAACTAGGCTATGTGTTGAATACCAAATGTTGATTGTGTAAGAAATAAATGAATTAGATCAAATTCTAGCCACAACTGTTCCTATCAATAATGCCTTCGGATGATAGTCACAAATGCCGTTCATTGATCTCCGTGTGCTATAACCCGTACCGTATAAGAGTTCATTTTGATGCTCCTTACCTGTTATTTTCGGGAAGCTAATTCCTTTTCTTTCACGCTTGTCGCTTTATTAAAGTTTCCGGCACTGGTGGTCAGCTGTACACGAGCCGTTTTCACATCGACCCAGATCTTCCCCATGTTACGGTAGACGCCATATTGTGTAACTGCGCATGCGTAGTGGCCCCAATACACGCAATATGGCGTCTACCGTAACATGGGGAAGGTCAGGGTCGATGTGAAAACGGCTCGTGTACAGCTGATCACCAGCGCCGGAAACGTTAATAAAAGCGACAAGCGTGGAAAAGAAGGAATTAGCTTCCCGAAAATAACAGGCAAGGAGCGTCAATATGAACTTTTATACGGTACGGGTTATAGCACACGGAGATCAATGAACGCCATTTGTGACTATCATCCGAAGGCATTATTGATAGGAACAGTTGTGGCTAGATCAAATTCCATCTCATCAATGGCATACAAGAATACATATTGCTACAGATTAACGGGTGGTTGGTGGGTATGGGTTTCCTGTTGCTTCAATGCATTTTGCTAAGAAGCAACAGGAACTTGATAATGTGATGTTTAGTATCTTTGTTGATCCAATGTAAGCGTCCTGTCTGTGTCTTGTGTGCCATCCTCAGTGTTTTATAGGGTGGATGGCTCCATATTTATTCAAAGATTTGCTTCTTTGAATCAACAGAATACTTGACTGGGTGGTGCCTAGTTGGTTCGTCGCAATATGACCGTAATATTGTTTAACTGACGTCGAATCCTACTCACTTGCTGGAGCTTACAGTTTCACAATGAGGCAGATATAGAGAAGGGGGAATTTTGAATCTCACTGACCACAAGCAAAGCTTGAGTGAGAGTAGACTCTGCAGTGAGTATTGATATTCAGCATTGATTGGGAGAGAAATAAATGATTCACAGAAAATATCTTCGCAAAAATAACATACATGTATTTCTGCAACATTGGCCTACAAGCTAGGAATTGGATACCAAGAATACTGGATGATTTTTGGTCTGTATAAATTTGTGTAAACCTAGACAAATGGCTGAGTCTATTGCCTTTTAAGACTGATTGCATGCGAAGTATGCGGATTATAGAGCCCAACATAATGTTTGATTATTTCAATGATTGAGGTTCTGTGAGACTACATGTACATGTATATATATGATTAACTTGTTTGACATTGCCCACTCATGTAATTTTTCCAAAGAACTATACCTTTTAGTCATTGCTTCAGATAGAACTCAAAATTTTTAACTTCAAAATCAGGGAGCTACGGTGGCCCATGGGGGACATCGATTTTTCATAGTTCTTCTGAGTTTTCGGGGGATTTCTTTATTTTTTCGACCATTTTCTACAAACAGTTTCTTGTTTATCACATAATTCCTTCAGATTTCTCGCATTCCTAATATAACGTCGTCACAATTTCTTCATCTTTGTTTTTGACCGAAAAAAAATTAAATTCTTGTAAACCTTTACACTGCAGTGAAAACGTTTACACCGGTGTAAATGTTTCCAAGAGTTTTGTTTGGTTATGACGACCTTACTAGGAATGACAGAAATTCGAAGAAATTATGGGATAAACTAGAATGCTTTTGTAGAAAATAAGCGAAAAATGGAGAGAAAATCATAAAAGGTAATAAAAAATGTAAAAACAAACTATAAAAAAGAACAAGTCAACGTCCCGTATGGGCCACCGTAGGGAGCCAAAGGATTTTGTTCGCCAAAAATTAGTTTTCCAGTGGTTCTAACCTGGGACGAATATTAAATTAACCAATCACTAATCACTCATTAACATATGAATTAGCGAGACAAACCCTATAGTTCAAAGAGAGGAGGCGCGTTTCATATCCCTCTATACTCGTCCCAGTTCTAACCCACTGATAAACTTTGCATGGTCCCAGCGTGCGACAAACGAAGCTTGATACAAGTACGTCACCGTTGAACATATATCATGCAACCACCTTGACATGTGGGTCAAACACGCTACTGTTAATAAACCAACTTTTGAACACTCAGCAAACAAGCATGGGGTAACAGAGTGAGCGGGCTTGATGCGAAATGACCTACGACATTAAAAATGCAAGAGCCTCTCCATAAATCTCAGTTGTAAATCTAGAGCAGACTCGACAATCATATGACCGTGTGCAAACAAAGACATCTATATAAATTCATGGGCCACTTATAACGTCCCACTTGATAAATTCTATGATTCTCTGAAATTTGTTTTGACCTTCACTGGGGTAAAAATATAACATCGTATTTAACCTGTATTATAACTGACATTGTCAGCTACCTGTTACTGGAAAGTTATACTACTGTTTTTCAAAGAATACTTGAAAAACAATATTCAATATTCCTCGAATTAGATTAGTTTTCTCGGCATGCAGGTAGCCGGTTTTGTTTTCAGTTCAATGAAACCACGAGAGCTCAATCGGTGATCTAACATTAAAAAAAATTGCGAAATTTTGAATTATTCCTCTGATGTACTGTGACCGCTTTTACAAAATCAAATGGCTATATAACATGAGAAAAACAGGGAATGATCATCAATTTTTTTATATATGAAGGGGAGTGTTCGCATTATTTGACAGGCCGAAGCCATTCGCAACTTCTTGGGGATCTCCGGTGCTGAATCGGCTCCCCTCGTAGATTTCCGCTCGGGACTACGGAATGAGGTCGAAGCCTCGACTGGCACACTGAATCATGCGGAGATTCAGCACGCCATATTATGCTATGAGGCGCCGTTTGTCACTTTCTGATTTAATCTACTGATTTATAAATATCGGGTATTTAGCAGTCGGATATATAAATATCGGGTATTTAGCAGTCGGGTATATAAATTTGCAAAAAATGAGCGTGAAATAAACACCAAGTTCAGGCAATTTTAAATCCTATATCAGCGAATAAAATCCGAGAAAAATTTATAAATACCTATTTTGGATTTCAAGATATATATATATCTCTCGTTGTGTTATTTCTGGGATATAAATTTCTCCACCATATATATATATTCCTGATAAAGGATTTCTTATTTATATATCCAAGGTAACGTATCTTACTGATATATAAATATTTAAAAATGTGTAGTTGGGTATATACATGTATATATCCATCTTCATCTAACTCCGGATTTACAAATACTGAACTGAGAAAGTCTCATATATAGATATCCCAGTTATAATATGCTAATGAGTTGCGATACGTTTACCGCAAAAATGATGATGTCACACTAAGCCTCTTCAAGTGTACCAAAAGTCGGCAAACACCGCTCAATCATTCCGCAGATTCTCATGTGCGGTATTGTAAACACACGCTAATTCGTGGGTCATCTGTGAATATTATCGGGCAAATTCATTCAGGTACTTAATTCTTACTTTTAACCAGCGTTATTCGCAGAAGCACAGAATTTATAGAAAGCTATTATTATTAGTATTCATTATGTCTTGCCCACGGATCACAAGGACTTTTGTCACCTGAAACACGAAATAGACAATATGATCTAAACCAACACCAAAACCGACGACGTCATCGGTTTTTGAGACTCATCAGCATACTATTAGCATACTATCAATGGGATATCTATATATGAGACTTTCTCAGTTCAGTATTTGTAAATCCGGAGTTAGACGAAGACTGGATATATATATATATATATACCCAACAGCACATTTTGAAATATTTATATATCAGTAAGATACGTTACCTCGGATATATAAATAAGAAATCGTTTGTCAGGAATATATATATATATTGTGGAGGAATTTATATCCCAGAAATAACACAACGAGAGATATATATATCTTGAAATCTAATATAGGTATTTATAAATATTTCTCAGATTTTATTCGCTGATATAGGATTTAAAATTGACTAAAGTCGGTGTTTATTTCACGCTCATTTTATGCACATTTATATATCCGACTGCTAAATACCCGATATTTATAAATCAGTAGATTAAATCAGAAAGTGACAAACGGCGCCTCATATTATGCAGCCCACAATAATTCTCGGAACTTGAGTTGATTCTCGAAACCTAATTTAATTCAAATGGATTCGATGTCATTGACGTCTCGTGTTTATTTATAATTTCTTTGGAGACAACTGTCGGGCTAAAAAAGCAAGGCTAGTTCAAGGTGTGAACGTAGAAATTGACTTGGTGTAATGTAATCAAGTAACATGACTCTGATTTTATTATCAGAGTCATGCTGTACGATCCAAGGCGCTTATAACTGACGTGAAAAAAAACGTCAGAAAACGGACCAGAAATTGATATCCACACATACAAGTCCCGCTGTCATAATGGATGGTCCATCCGGGTTCGTGTTACACCAGAAATAGCAGCCAGAAACACTTACATGCATTCCAAATACAACCAAGAAAATCCCAGTCAAGAAATGTAATCCTTTCCACCGTGTTGGTACAAGGGCTTTTCCAAATATTATACCTACCCACCTATTGAATGGTCAGGAATTACCCCTAAAATTCTGTATTTTTAAATCAAAATACATAGAACGTTATATTTTCATCAACACTTATCTTGAATTCCACATGATAAAGCACCAAGAATTGATTGAACAAAATTGCAACAAAATTGTTTGTGGGCAAACTCGTCCTTAGGTGAGGGGGTGGATATAAGCCCTTGTACCAATATGGTGGAGATGTCTACATTTCTTGACTGGGATTTTCTCGGCCGTACTTGGAATGCAAGTAAGTGTTTCTGGCTGCTATTTTTGGTGCATAGCGAACGCGGATGGACTATACATTATGACAGTGGGACTTAGGGATGTGTGGATGTAAATTTCTGGTCAGTTTTCTGACGTTTTATTTTCGTCAATGAAGCGCCTTGAAGTGTACGGCATGACTCTGATAATAGAATCAGAGTCATGTTACTTGACTAGGTGTACTGGAGATGAGTAGAAGCTGCCGACCATAAAGCGAACATGACCAGAACACAGACAGACCGCAAGTCGGATCAAGATAGTAATTACATCACAAGTTGGAGAAATGATCTTTTCTGCTGTGATCTTTGATATCGGTGAAAGTTTCATGGCGGGTGAGGTCACACCATTGCATATTTTGTGGCCAGAATTAATGATGTGAGTCATGTGGGGGGGACTGTCCTCGTGACTCTCCATTCCTTAAAAATAATGGAGCAGAGGCCCCGAGGGCCCACTGACAAAGGCTACGATTTTAACGCCGACATTGGTTCACCCGTCAACACAGTGTAGGCTGAAGGCGTGTAGTCCTATATGTAACCCGACCCACCAAATTGAAGCTTGCTCTTCCGGCTGTACCTATCTAGGGCAATTAAATTGATGTCGTGTTACATGAAGGCGAGGATGGGGTAATATTACTGCATTATGATCTCAACATGTCACTTAGTTCTCATGGATGTACATTGCATCACAGGATAAAAGTGGTATGAATCGTCATCAGCGCTCAACCCTTTTAGTATAACACCGCGGGATACAACTCCCGTTTCAACTTGCAACTCCAGCTGCTAACATGCAATCATTCACGTGACCTGTGTATCTGCCATTTTTTTTTAACGATTTACAAGCATATTATGATAAAGGAGCACGAGTCATAGTCGCAGGAATCTTTCGGAGAGAGGGAGAATTAAGGTTTAATGTTGCGTTCAGCAATATTTCAGCTATATCTAGCCTATTTTTATTACGATTATCTTTTTGAATTTGGTGCTAATGCTGTTATATGGAATATGGAAGAAGTCCCGCATAGCTTAGTAATCTTATGTCATATATATGCGTAATTACAACATCAATAAATGTACTGGCTATTCTAATGCATGTGTTTCTCTTGAAGCAGGAATAGGCTCTATCTAACTCAATTCTCTTTTCCGACGGGGCGCCGACGCAATAGAGTGAAGACACAAGTGTGTTTAAATCTTTTTGTTTGCTCTCCCGTTATGTTGGTGAGATATGAAAGAGGCGAGGAAAATTAAAGGCTTCGGGGGACTAAAAAGTCACACTGACTTCACAGGAATTCTTCTCTCGGCATTGTGAAAAAGAACGGGGTTACACATCCACACCAAAGTCCAATCTCAGTAAACTCAGATATGATATCACGGAATATTATATCTGAATTCAGCCCTATATAAATCCCGTGCGAATTTGAAACTACTATTGTTAGCCAATCAGGTAGTTAGCTTGTTGAAACAATTTCAAAATCACGCCCACAGTAGGTACACACGGTAGCACGTGGTCTAATATATAAACATTATCTTATAACAGTATCCAAATATGGCATCATTTCCAGACAGTGTGCGTGGAAAACCGTAAAGATCAAAGAGTTTACTCCCGCCGAAAAGTTTGACTTTGTTAGGGGCAAAAAAATATCAAAAGATTGTGCCGTGTGAAGACGTTAATCTCCGTGAAGTAAACGTTAATCATTGTCAGGGAGAAAAGGTAGAAATGGTCGTGATTGGCTTATTATGGGATCTCGTAGAATATCGGCGAACATTTCGCACGAAGTTTTCATAGCGTTACGTCTATTCCCCTGACACACCATCTTGGTTTACCTGGCTTGACCAAATTCATGAAGTTTTCCAACCAACAAACAAAGCTGCGAATGACAATCAATATCAGTAAAGAAATTCATTAGCGAACCGTGTGTAAATCGAGCCATCTTTCTGGACATTCAGGCTCCAAATATCGCTCACACGATAGTTCGTTTGTATTTTTGTGGTTCTTTCAAACTGATTCTTTAAAATACTGAAAGCAGCATATCGGTTAAAAAACAACATAGAAAAACACATATCGCACGATGCAGATCGTATTCATATGCCGGGTGCCTTAGCTGTGGTGTACTTTTAGAAGTCTAACTCACTGATGACGTTAATATAAGTTCTGTTCTAAAATTAGCGAATTTTGAATTAAACAAGATTAAACGTCTTCCAGTTCCTGTTTCCGTGTAAGATTAGACCACCGGTAATGTGAAATTTAACGCCGAGACCTTTTCTGTGTTTGACACTCTTGAATGGTTTTGCAGTCTACATTATGGTGACATATTCCACCGATATATTTATGAAGTAGTCATAGGTGTGAGACGCAGAAACAAACTTCTAAGATCAAGCTGCACCTTCAAGGTCATATTACCCAAGTCGTTGGGCGCGGTAACCTCAGCACGTGACTTCTCATAATCGGTCATGCCGTGGCGATGTCGGGTCGGGGATGCCAAAAACATAAACTTTAGGAAGGTGAGAAGGTCAATCATCACCGTAGTCTGTCTGCATCCAGGTGGAGGGGTTCGTTCTATCATATCGGGTGTATTGTCCACGACTCCCAATAACGGACAATGTAACAACATTTCTCCTGTCGTCTGCTCCAATCCGATTGAAGGAAAATGAAACAGCATTTCTGGTGTCGTCTGTTCACCCTGGAATATCGTCATGTAGTCCAGTCAAATTGAGGTTTGACCCACCACAAATTGTAACAGAATTGTTTTTGCTGCAGTGCATTTCCGAAAGGTCTCTAGAATAACATACTAAAAGTCTACAAACAGATATGCATGGGAAATATATTAAATTTCAAGTTGAAATTTGCTGTATTTTTCGCGAAATTTCAGTGTTTGTCTGTCTCTTGCTTCTATAAGAAAACCTTGGACCTGGTACTAAGCATGAAAGAAATGGGTCATTACTTACTCTCATTCCATTCGTTATCATATCACGGTTATACTCAGCCTAAAATAATACCTGTACACGAAAATATTTATGCAGAAATTCAAAATGGCGTATGTATGGGGTCATTCTAAATCTGAACTTTTTACTATTTTCATGACAGTCCAGGCAATCTATCTGGGTTTTTTTAGCTGGACCCAAAACTAATTCCAACATAATTTTTTTCACTGGTATGCATTTCTAATAGGTCCCCAGAACAACATACTAAAAGTCTACCAAAATCTATTTGGTGGAGATACGACTTTTTTGAAAACAAAGATAGGCCATTTTATAATACATAATAGGCCATTATGCCTCATATAAGCAAGGTAGAATATTGTTTTTTCTGTTAATTAATACCGTTAATTAATACATGACCCAGTGTACAGTATGCCATGGTGGTGAAAACATGTGTCTTTCCGGTGGATTTGCTCATAAGCGTAGATATTAAACTGATAGTTCAGCATCAGGCTATATGAATTATACATGGTAATATTCAGTCAGTTAACATTTTTGTCATTAGCATAATCATCTGAAAGAGGAATTCTCTCCCAAAATAAATGAAATGACAAGCTGTGATATATTTTCCTTCAACCGATAACTGTCACAGACAATATTTCCACAAACCCACTCATGGAGATATCTCTCTATTATCACAACATGTGCCTTGTTGAAAAATACAGCTCTGCAAACCATTAATGATCTATCGCAATTGTGTGTCAGATATGTTTTGACGAAAGAAGAATAATTATGCAGATCCTACCAGCTAATTATCAAACAAATAATAATCTAGATTATAGGCAAACTTGATGTTCTACCATGACGTCCTACCATGCCATTTACCATGTTACATTTTCAACAATATAAGCCATGCTCCTATAGATGCATCTTCTTCAGCTGCAATCTTTCTTGCAGTTGCACCTGATAACCTCAAAGAGTGCCAGTGGAACTGGTGGCAGTTCAGTTTTCACAGAGAGAAGCCGGCCACCCTCATTCTTGTGGCTGCAATGGATGGTCTTCCCCTTTCCACTCTATACACGCTAACCTTGATACTTAGCTGATGCTGATGTTGGTGGAAGGTTTTGAATGCCAGTATGTCGGCACCTCTTCCCACTTCCCTTATATGTGTTGTAATTGTACCTGCACATATATGGGTCGTTTTTGTCACAGAAACGCTTGTATCTCATGCAGCCAATTGCTTCGTCAGGGTTACCATTGTATAAACACACAAGCACCTGCAATAGATAACCTTCATCGGGACTCCCAATGGCCTGGTTGAACACTTCAGCTTGTTGGCGAAATAGCTCATTCAGCGTTGTTTTCTTTACAGCCGCACATTTGCCAATGCCATATGGTCAGTATATTGTGTCACAGCCCTGAATGGCATGCGCAAACAGCATATTTTTGAAGACTTACATTCCCAGCACAGCCGTTGTCTTCTTGACATTCCAAACTATCCGTTTCTTTGCATTCTCTCTTGGCTGAAAGTAGATGTCATTGTCATCCATGTCTGCATGAAAACAGGGCAGAACTAACAGGTCAATATCATCACCAACCAAACTTGTGATGCTTTCAGTCGATTAAACGGCAGCTTTTACAATAAAAACATCTGCATATGAAACATCTCGCCCTTTCCAAATGGTCACTCATAAGAGTAATGAACTGCTGCTTGTTGACGTTGTTTGCTAGGAATTTGTCTTTCTTTGACTGAATGACCATGTCACTAGCGGGGCCGGAGAGTTTGGAATGTCAAGAAGACAAAGGCTGTGCTGGGAATGCAAGTCTGTACAAGTATGTTGCTTGTGCATGCCATTCTGGGCCGTGACACAGTATTCCGACCATATGGCATTGACAAAGGTGCTGCCTTGAAGAAGACAACTGTCACTGAGCTTTTTCGCCAACAAGCTGAAGTGTTCATCCAGGTCATAGGAGTCCCGACGAAGGTCATTTATTGCAGCAGCATAGAAAACGCTTATATGTTTATACAGTAGTAACCCAGACGAAGGAATTGACTTGAGGGGAAGACCATCCATTGCAGCCATAAAAATGGGAGTGGACAATTCAATCGGTTTCTCCCTGCGAAAACTGATCTGCCACCAGCTTCAGGGGTTACTTGAGGTTATCAGGTGGAAATGCAAGAAGGATTGTAGCTGAAGCAGATGCGCCTGTAAGGATCATGGCCTGGATTGTTCAGGTGTGTGTGGAGAAAGCGAACGACTGAGCTATGCAAACTCATCAAACCCAGACCTTTGAAAATGACATTGGCGAAGACTGATATTGGGATTGATAGTGCTGTGAAATATTCCTCAACTTATGTCAGTGTTCATGAGGAATAACAATAAAAGACATCAACTATATGTATGAGAAGTCACTACCCGTAATAATATTATTATGAACGAGAATGTAAAATGAAACTTGATAAGTTATGCCTTCAACTTTGCCTATAATTCAAAGTATTATTTGTTTGATAATTAAATGATATATTAGGATCTGCATAATTATTCTTCTTTCATCAACAACATTTGTATTAGAAACAATTGTGATGGATCATAAATGTTTGACAGATTGTCGTTATATATCTGAACTATTGCTAAACGCGACGTTGAATCTAATTTCTCTCTCCTTCTCTAATGATTGGCAGGGCTGCATTTTTTTTCAACAAGGTACAAACACTATTGAATGTCCGACCCGACACTTGCTACGTGCTTGTGATAATAGAGTTATATCTTTATAAGTTAATGAAAGTATTGTCTGTGATTGTCATAGGTTGAAAGAAAATATATCACAGCTTGTCAGTTCCCTTTCGGATAACAATGCTAATGGAAATAATGCCAACTGGCAGGATATTACCATGTATGATTATATACCTTGGTGCTGAACTATCGTTTTGCTATCTACCTATATGAGCAAATCTATTGAGAATGCAAATGTTTTCACCACCATGGAATAATGTATCCTAGATCATCATGTATTGATTGGAATTTTGGATGATGAACTGTCCTTATTCAGAGAAAAACCAATATTTTCTACCTTCTTAAATGGAGCATGATGGTGTATCTTTGTTTCAGAAAAAGTTCTATCTCCACCAAATAGATTTTGATAGACATTTAGTTTGTTGTTCTGTGGACCTATTAGAAATGCATAGCAGTGAAAAAAATTCTGTTACAATTTGTTTTGGTTCCAGCTAAAAAACCAGATAGATTGCCTGGACTGTCATGAAAATGGTAAAAAGTTCAGATTTTGAATGACCCCATACATCCGCCATTTTGAATTTCTCCATAAATATTTTCGTGCAAGGGTATTATTTTAGGCTGAGTATAACCTTGATATGATAACGAATGGAATGAGTTTAAGTAATGACCCATTTCTTTCACGCTTACTACAAAGTACAAGGTTTTCTTATAGGAGCAAGAGACAGATAAACACTGAAATTTCGCGAAAAAGACGTCAAATTTCAACTTTAAAATTAAGATATTTTCCATGCATATGGGATTGTAGACTTTTAGTATGTTATTTTGGGGACCTTTCTGAAATGCATAGCAGTGAAATAAATTCTGTTGCAATTTGTGGTGGGTTGACCCCAAAAATGCGCTAGATTTACTGGACTAATGGTTTATGACTCACAATTGTAGTTCCAACTTAAACGATGACCGAAATGATTCAGAAAATGGAGAAATTGGTCTAGCGGATTTAACTTGTAATGCAAAACCTGAACGTGGCTCCACTTGTGTGATTTCAGTAGTCAAATATCTATGAGCTTCTTTGAATGCAGTATCGTGTTTGGATCTCTGCTAATGCATGTATTACTAAATATGTCGAAGTATCTCTAGCCTTGTATCTGTGTATTCCTTCATTCTCTATAATATTCCTCGGTTTAACAATGTTGGTGAATAACTGAAGTTCATGTAGATACAGACTAGGATCTATATTTGGAAAGGTTATTTGAAAAATATGAAAAGACAGTCACACTTGAACACTGCCAGAATAATGGACAAGAAATTTATTGTTGACCAGAACCAATGTTTCCCTCTGAACTAGAACACTTCGAGAGTACTAGGGGCGCGAATTTTATTGTCAACTGTCATTGGAGGTAAGGACCGATGTTTGCTTTCAAAGTAATACACTTTGGGATTAGGGGCAAGACCAGGAACAAGGTTTTTTTTTCGGACTAAAACACTACAAAAGTAAAGGCAAGATTTATACCCTCATTATCAACCAGGACTAATGTATTCTCTTGGACTCGAACACTGCGAGAGAATTGGTGGAAAATTTATTGTCGACGGTCATTGTCGACTAGGACCAAAGACTTTCTTTAGACCAAACATTGCGAGAGTAGGGGTGGGAAATTTATTGTCGACCATCATTGTCCACCAGGACCAATGCGTTACTTCGGATTCCAACACCGCGGGAAATTTATTGCGAGCATAATAATTGTTTTCCTCTGGATTTCAACAGTACGAGAGGGATAGAGCAAGAAAATATTGTTGACCGTCATCGTCGAACTGGACCAATGTTTCCTGTCGGATGAAAAAAACACGGCGATAGTGAGGGCAAGAAATTTATTATCCACTGTCATTGTCGACCAGGGTATTCCTTCGACCTAAAGCACTGTGAGAGTGAAGACAATAAAGTTATTGTCCACAGGACTAATGTTCTCCTTCGAACTAAAAGACTGCGGGAATAGGGGCGAGAAAATTATTGTCGACCGTAATCGATGTCCAGTAGATATACCAATAACTTCTTTCAGAATAAAACAGTGCCAGAGTAAGAACAAGAAATTCATTGTCGACCGTCATTGTCGACCAGAACCAAGATTTTTCTTCGGACTAGAACGCTGCAAGACTGTAAATTAGAAATTATTGTCGACGGTAATTGTCGATCAGAACCAAGATTTGCCTCGGATACGGATTTGGTATTTGAATAACGATACGAATTTCATATGTCTTGCTGTCAAACTGTTGGCTGATTCTCCCTTGCAGGAAGCTAGCCTGTTTTTGTCAAAGTATGAGCAAGAAATTCATTGTCGACCAGGACCAAGGTTTTCCTTGGATAGGGATACGGATTTGAAATTCGTATAGCAATACGGATTTGATAGTTTTGAGACATCATGATGTCTTGCCTGCATCATTTAAAACTGTTTCAACCGTCTATCTCTTGCAGGAAACTAGCAATTTTTTTTTATATATACTACTGTTTTTTCTTAATTTGGTGCTAATGCTGTTATTTGCGAGAGCGAAGGCAAGAATCTTATTGTCGACCGTCGTTGCCAATCAGGACCAATGTTTTCCTTTGGACTAAGAACACTGCGGGAATGGAGGCTGTTAACCGGAGGATCAATGATTTCCTTCGGATTCAAACACTATGAGAGTACGGACAAGATATTTATAGCCAACTATCATTGTTGAAAAGGGCCGATGTTTTCCTTCAACTAAACCACTGGAAGAGTGGCGGCAAGAAATGTATTGTCGACCGTCATTATCGACCAATAGGTCTACCAGTGTTTTTTTCTTCGAAATAAAACATTCCGAGAGTAAGGGAAAGAAATTGTTGTCAACCCTCATTGTCGACCAGGGCTAGTGTTGTTTTTTTTTTCTAACACTTTTTTCTGGCATAAATCTGGTTTGAGAATGAGGGCAATAAATGTATTGTCAAACATCATTGCCATTTGGACCAAAACATTGCTTTGAGATAACGGACAAAAATGTATATCGGTTCCAATGATTTCAGCTGGATAAACTCACCGCTTCGAGCTCGAGAGTAGGGTGAGAAATTTATTACAGACTTCCAATATTTTGGGAACTGGGAGCATGGAGGATCTACCGAAATCAGCGCGGCAGAGGAGGAGGGTATTCACCCCAAAATAGTTTTCCAATGGTCCTAAACACTGATAAACAAGGTATGGTCACTGAGTGCGACACACTGAACTTGATACAAGCACATCACCCTCAAACAAATATCACGCAAACACGTTAATAAAGTAACTTTTATACACTCATTTATGTAAACAATCCTGTGATAACAGGGTGAGTGGGCTTAGTGGAAATGACCAAATGACATTGAAATCCACGACTCTCTCCATAAATCACAGTTTTAAATCTAGAGTAGACTCGACCGTGTGTAAACAAAGACATCTATATTCGGTCGACAGAAAATCAATAGGCTACGCATAAGGTCTCGCGTGATCAAGTTCTCTGAAATTGCTGCTTAGACCTTTAATGGAGCAAAAGATAACATCGTATTTTAACCTAAATACAACTATGGAAAGTTCAACTATCTATTCCTGAAATGTAATAATAGTGTTTTTCAAAGAAAAGCGCAATCTAATTTCCTCAAATTAAACTAGTTTTCTCGGTATGTACCCAAGTACTGAAAACCTAATATATGGCTGTACTTCAAAGTAATCTCATACCGAGGTCGCCATGCCTCAAGATCAAACTATCTCATTTATGTGATAGTTCAAGATAGACTGATCGAAAGTTCGTTCCCAAATCTCACGCTTTCAATCATTATCTGATTCGTATAAAATCCCTCAACTGGATCTGTCGCTACAATATAGGCTTGAACATGTACAAGACATTTCCAAATATCCAACACCAAAAATACTGTCGCAAATTATCTTGCAGTTTTACTTGACAAACTTAAATGGACAGCATACGCCACAGACCTGCCTCGGAAGATCAGGTGAATTTGATATTTGGCGATGCCGTTTCGTGGTTTTATAGCCAGCGATTATGCCCCAGGGGAGGCCTACAATCGGGCCGAGGTACATACCCATACTTCTGTCATGAATTGTTTCAACCAACAAATAAAGAAGCGAAGGATAATGACTATTAATTATGAAATTCATTAGAGAGGCGTCTGCAGTGTAAATATACAGACAATCTTTCTGGACATTCAGACTCAAAATATCTCTCGTATACATATGTTACACACTGATAGTTGCTTTTTCGTCTTTGGATTGAATTTTCAGGTTTTTTGTCTTTGTGGTTCTTTCAAAACACTGGAACATTATATCGGATTGGAAACAATATAAAAAACACTTGAAATACATATCCCACGTATCAAACCGTATTCATAATACGGGGTGCCTTGGCAGTGGTATAGTTTCAGAAAGTTTACTTTTAGGCTTAACTCACTTCCAGAATGACGTTAATATAAGTTTTCTTTGTTTTCTAAAATTGGCGACTCTTGAACTAAACGAGATTGAACTCATTCCAGTTCCTGTTCCCGTGTAAGATTAGTCTAACGGTAATGTGAAATTAAACGCGGAGACCGTTTGTTTGTTTGACACTCTTGAATGGTTTTGTAGCCTATACTGTGGAGACATATCCCAGCGATATGTTTATGAAGCAGTCGAAGGTGTGAGACACAGAAACGAACTTATTTGATCAAGCTGTACCTTGCATCTACAAATAATTTATTAACACAAAACAGATAAATAGTATAATATATTTAAAATACCATCATTGCCACAACATGGCGGACACAGTTTCTCTCTCTCTCGAACATAAACATTAGTCTGACGAACATTCGATTTCGAGAAGAAATTATTTGCGAAGCTTCCTATATACATATACTCACAAAATATAACGGATATGTTAACATTGTCCTATGAACAGACGATAAGTCAAACATAAATAACCCCTGGTTCTCCTGCTAATTAAGGGAACATGTCCCCATATAGTTTTGGGCATTCTGAAAGGATACGCAGCACGAGCCGTTAATCTGCACAGAGGATCGATAGGCCGAGGAGTTTCACATTCTGGTACATAGACAATATTTTGTTCTCCGGATGATAAGCCATTGGAGAGTAACTTCCGGAATAGTGTACTTCTTGCACACTTGGGTGAAACTGTATAATGAGTAAATTGAAAGAACGGGCGACAAACTATTGTCCATTGAAGTGTGCGACCTCGGAATCATCGTCATCTCGAAGGATTTGTTCTAAATGAGAAATATAATCCATGGCCCTTCTGAGAATGTAGATTTTAGAAATCTTGGGATTTTCCGATATTACGGGGAGTCGACTCCGAAGAGATTCGACAGCTTTATTCACGTTATGAACCCTCTGCTTTTCTCTTGCATTCCGACGTTTGACAAATTCGTATGGTCGTTCGGCATGAGGAATATGACATCTTCTCCGTTTCGGCCATTTTGTCAGGGCTGAGGATTCGCATCCGGAGGGTGGGACGTGTACCAAAATATCCGGTATAATCTGCCTGCATCCACGTGGAGGGGTTGGTACCATCATATATCAGGTGTATTCTCCACGAATCCCGATAACGGAGAATGTAACATTTCTCTCGGCGTCTGCTCGAATCCGATTGAAGGAAAATAGGACAGCATTTCCGATGTCTTCTGTTTACCGTGGAATATCGTCATGGATTATGAATCACAACTGTAGTTCCGATTTAATCGATGACCGAGATGATTCAGAAATTGGAGAAATTGGTCTAGCTGATTTAACTTGTAATGCAACACCTGAACGTAGCTCCACTTGTGTGATTGCAGTAGGCAAATATATATGAGCTTCTTTGAATGCAATATCGTGTTTGGATCTCTACTAATACATGTATTACTAAATATGTCAAGGTATCTCTAGGGCTGTATTGTATATGTGTTTACCAGTGGACATTTCCTTCATTCTCTATAATATTTCTCGGTTTAACAATGTTGGTGAATAACTGAAGTTCATGTAGATACAGGCTAGGATCTATGTTTGGAAAGGTTATTTGAAAACTACGAAGAGACTCTCACACTAAAACACTGCCAGAGTAATGGACAAGAAATTTATTATTGACCAGAACCAATGTTCCCCTATGAACTAGAACACTGTGTGAGTACTAGAGGCGCGAATTTTATTGTCAACTGTCATTGTAGATCTGGACCAATGTTTTCCTTCGGAGTAAAACACTTTGGTATTAGGTGCAAGATATATTTTGTCGATCAGGACCAAGGATTTTATTCGGACTAAAACACTACAAAAGTGAAGGCAAGAAATTTATTGTCGGCCATCATTATCGACCAGGACTGATGTATTTCCTTGGACTCAGATACTGCGAGAGAAGTGGTGGCAAATTTATTGTCACCAACATTTTCATCCGACTAAACACTGCGAGATTGAGGGCAACAGATTTACTGTCGGCCGTCATATTTGACCACCACCAATGTTTTCCTTCGGAATGTAGTGTCAGTCTTTTGTCCAGGATATTAACTTTTCAATGGCAGGTCTTACACCAAAGCCTTGCCAAATTTATTGTCGACTGTCATTGTCAACCAGGACCAAGGTTACTTCGACCTAAAGCACTGTGAGAGTGAGGGCAATACAGTTATTGTCGACCGTCATTTTCGACCAGGACAAATTTTTTCCTTCTGACTAAAACACTGCGGGAATAGGGGCAAGATAAGATAAGATAAGATAAATTTATTTAGGGTCGGTGTTGATAACAACAACATTAGCTCACTGGGGGCTATTATTACCGACACATTGTCGACTTGTCGACAAAGAAATTTATTGTCGACCCTAATTGATGTTCCGTATATACCATTAATTTCCTTCAGAATAAAACACTGCCAGAGTAACAACAAGAAACACATTATCGACCGTCATTGTCGACCAGAACCAAGATTCTCCCATATAGATATACTCACAAAATATAACGGATATGTTAACATTGTCCTATGAACAGCACCTGACTATATTAGTTTCATCTTCCTGTCACATATATATTGGTAGGAGACGATAAGTCAAACATAAAGAATCCCTGGTTCTCCTATAGCTTTGGGCATTCTGAGAGGATACACAGCACGAGCCGTTAATCTGCACAGAGGATCGATAGGCTGAGGAGATCCACATTCTTGTACATAGACAATATTTTGTTCTCCTGATGATAAGCCATTGGAGAGTAACTTCCGGAATAGTGTACATCTTGCACACTTGGATGAAACTGTATAATGAATAAATTGAAAGAACGGGCGACAAACTCTTGTCCGTTGAAGTGTGCGACCTTGGAATCATCGTCATCTGGAAGGATTTGTTCTGATGAGAAATATAATCCATGGCTCTTCTGAGAATGTTGATTTTAGAAATCTTGAGATTTTCCGATATCCCGGGGACTCGGTTGCGAAGAGATTCGACAGCTTTATTCATGTTATCAACCCTCTGTTTTTCTCTTGTATTCCAACGTTTGACAAATTCATATGGTCGTTCGGCATGAGGAATATGACATCTTCTCCGTTTCGGCCCTTTTCTCAGGGCCGAGATTCGCATCCGGCGGGTGGGACGTGTACCAAAATATCCGGTATAATCTGCCAACATTTCTCTTGTCGTCTGCTCTAATCCGATTGAAGGAAAAGGGAACAGCATTTCTGGTATCGTCTGTTCATCCTGGAATATCGTCTTGGTTTATGACTCAAAACTGTAGTTCGAACTTAAACGATGACCGAAATGATTCAGAAAATGGAGAAATTGGTCTAGCTGATTTAACTTGTAATGCAAAACCTGAACGTGGCTCCACTTGTGCGATTGCAGTAGTCAAATATCTATGAGCTTCTTTGAATGCAGTATCGTGTTTGATCTCTACTAATGCATGTATTACTTTTGTCAAGGTATCTCTGGGGCTGTATTGTATATGTGTTTACCAGTAGACATTTCCTTCATTCTCTATAGTATTTTTTGGTTTAACAAGTGTTGGTGAATAACTGAAGTTCATGTAGATACAGGCTAGGGTCTATATTTGGGAAGGTTATTTGAAAACTACGAAGAGACTCTCACACTAAAACACTGCCAGAGTAATGGACAAGAAATTTATTATTGACCAGAACCAATGTTCCCCTATGAACTAGAACACTTCGAGAGTACTAGAGGCGCGAATTTTATTGTCAACTGTCATTGTAATACAATTGTAATTCCAATTACATATCCTGGATGAATGAGAATCTACATTCTTACAAACTGTCATTGTAGATCTGCGCCAATGTTTTCCTTTGGAGTAAAACACTTTGGGATTAGGTGCAAAATATATATTGTCGATCAGGACCAAGGATTTTATTCGGGCTAAAACACTACAAAAGTGAAGGCAAGAAATTTATTGTCGACCATCATTATCGACCAGGACTAATGTATTTCCTTGGACTCAGATACTGCGAAAGAATTGGTGGCAAATTTATTGTCGACGGTCATTGTCGACCAGACCAATATTTTCATCCGACTAAACACTGCGAGATTGAGGGCAAGAGATTTACTGTCGGCCGTCATATTCGACCAGCACCAATGTTTTCCTTCGGAATGAAACACTGCGAGAGTAGAGGTGGGAAATTTATTGTCTACCGTCATTGTCCACCAGGACCAATGTTTTACTTCGGATTCCAACACTGCGAGAAATTTATTGCGAGTATAATGAATGCTCTCCTCTGGATTTCAACAGTACGAGGGCAAATCCGTCATGTAAGACACATACAATAGGTGACTACATGTGGGAAACCATTCAACCAAGGAGTGAAAAGGGCCAAGTATATTGCACGCAAAGTGTTGCCGATTGAAGTTGTCTTAAATGACGGGTCTGCACTCGAGAGGGATAGTGCAAGAAAATATTGTCGACCATCATTGTCGAACAGGATCAATGTGTCCTTTCGGACTGAAATACTGCGATAGTGAGGAAAAGAAATTTATGGCAACGATTTGGTGTAACACTCACGAAATATAATTGACAAAGGATCTGCTGCAAGTTGTAGTGTGAGTCTTTTGTCCAGGATATTAACTTTTCAATGGCAGGTCTTACACCAAAGCCTTGCCAAATTTATTGTCGACTGTCATTGTCGACCAGGACCAAGGTTACTTCGACCTAAAGCACTGTGAGAGTGAGGGCAATAAAGTTATTGTCGACCGTCATTTTCGACCAGGACAATTTTTCCCCTTCTGACTAAAACACTGCGGGAATAGGGGCAAGAAATTTATTGTCGACCCTAATTGATGTTCCGTATATACCATTAATTTCCTTCAGAATAAAACACTGCCAGAGTAAGAACAAGAAACACATTATCGACCGTCATTCTCGACCAGAACCAAGATTCTCCCATATACATATACTCACAAAATATAACGGATATGTTAACATTGTCCTATGAACAGCATATTGGTAGGAGACGATAAGTCAAACATAAAGAATCTCTGGTTCTCCTGCTAATTAAGGGAACATGTCCCCATATAGTTTTGGGCATTCTGAGAGGATACACAGCACGAGCCGTTAATCTGCACAGAGGATCGATAGGCCGAGGAGTTTCACATTCTGGTACATAGACAATATTTTGTTCTCCTGATGATAAGCCATTGGAAAGTAACTTCCGGAATAGTATACTTCTTGCACACTTGGGTGAAACTGTATAATGAATAAATTGAAAGAACGGGCGATAAACTCTTGTCCATTGAAGTGTGCGACCTTGGAATCACCGTCATCTGGAAGGATTTGTTCTAAATGAGAAATATAATCCATGGCCCTTCTGAGAATGTAGATTTTAGAAATCTTGGAATTTTCCGATATTACGGGGAGTCGACTCCGAAGAGATTCGACAGCTTTATTCACGTTATGAACCCTCTGCTTTTCTCTTGCATTCCGACGTTTGACAAATTCGTATGGTCGTTCGGCATGAGGAATATTACATTTTCTCCGTTTCGGTCATTTTGTCAGGGCTGAGGATTCGCATCCGGAGGGTGGGACGTGTACCAAAATATCCGGTATAATCTGCCTGCATCCACGTGGAGGGGTTGGTACCACCATATATCACGTGTATTCTCCACGAATCCCGATAACGGAGAATGTAACAACGTTTGTCTCGTCGTCTGCTCGAATCCGATTGAAGGAAAATAGGACAGCATTTCCGGTGTCTTCTGTTTACCGTGGAATATCGTCATGGATTATGACTCAACTGTAGTTCCGATTTAATCGATGACGGAGATGATTCAGAAATTGAAGGAATTGGTCTAGCTGATTTAACTTGTAATGCAAAACCTGAACGTAGCTCCACTTGTGTGATTGCAGTAGGCAAATATATATGAGCTTCTTTGAATGCAATATCGTGTTTGGATCTCTACTAATGCATGTATTACTAAATATGTCAAGGTATCTCTAGGGCTGTATTGTATATGTGTTTACCAGTAGACGTTTCCTTCATTCTCTATAATATTTCTCGGTTTAACAATGTTGGTGAATAACTGAAGTTCATGTAGATACAGGCTAGGATCTATGTTTGGAAAGGTTATTTGAAAACTACGAAGAGACTCTCACACTAAAACACTGCCAGAGTAATGGACAAGAAATTTATTATTGACCAGAACCAATGTTCCCCTATGAACTAGAACACTGTGTGAGTACTAGAGGCGCGAATTTTATTGTCAACTGTCATTGTAGATCTGGACCAATGTTTTCCTTCGGAGTAAAACACTTTGGTATTAGGTGCAAGATATATTTTGTCGATCAGGACCAAGGATTTTATTCGGACTAAAACACTACAAAAGTGAAGGCAAGAAATTTATTGTCGGCCATCATTATCGACCAGGACTGATGTATTTCCTTGGACTCAGATACTGCGAGAGAAGTAGTGGCAAATTTATTGTCACCAACATTTTCATCCGACTAAACACTGCGAGATTGAGGGCAACAGATTTACTGTCGGCCGTCATATTTGACCAGCACCAATGTTTTCCTTCGGAATGAAATTTATTGTCGACCGTCATTGTCCACCAGGACCAATGTTTTACTGCGGATTCCAACACTGCGAGAAATTTACTGCGAGTATAAGGATTGTTCTCCTGTGCATTTCAACAGTACGAGAGGGATAGAGCAAGAAAATATTGTCGACCATCATTGTCGTACAGGATCAAGGTTTCCTTTCGACCTAAAGCACTGTGAGGGTGAGGACAATAAAGTTATTGTCGACCGTCATTTTCTACCAGGACTAATTGTTCCCTTCGGACTAAAACACTGTGGGAATAGGGGCAAGAAATTTATTGTGGACCGTAATTGATGTCCCGTATATATCATTAATTTCCATCAGAATAAAACACTGCCAGAGTAAGAACAAGAAATTCGTTATTGACCGCCATTGTCGACCAGAATCAAGATTCTTCTTCGGACAAGAACGCTGCAAGAATGTAGGTAAGAAATTATTGTCGACCGTAATTGTCGATCAGAACCAAGATTTTCCTCGGATACGGATTTGATATTTGTATAATGATACGGATTTCATATTTTCGGAACATCATTATGTCTTACCGGCAAACTGTTGGTCGATTCTCTCTACAGAGAGCCTGTTTTCGTGAAAGTATGAGCAGGAAATGCATTGTCGACCAGAACCAAGGTTTTTCTTGGATAGGGAAGCGGATTTGAAAGTCGTATAGCCATACGGATTTGATATTTCTGGAACATCATGATGTCTTGCTTGCAACATTGAAAACTGCTGACCGCCTCTCTGTTACAGGAAACTAGCCAATTTTTCTTATATATACTATGATTTGTTCTAGATGTGAAAAATAATCCATGGCCCTTCTGAGAATGGTGATTTTAGAAATCTTGGGATTTTCCGATATCCCGGGGACTCGATTCTGAAGAGATTCAACAGCTTTATTCAAGTTATCAACCCTCTGTTTTTCTCTTGTATTCCGACGTTTGACAAATTCATATGGTCGTTCGACATGAGGAATAAGACGTCTTCTCCGTTTCGGTCATTTTGTCTGGGCTGAGGATTCGCATTCTGGGGGTGGAGAATGTAGATGGAAGGGAATGTATCATCATATCTGATGTATTCTCCAAGAATCCCGATAACGGAGAATGTAACAACATTTCATGTGTCGTCTGCTCGCACTTGTTCGGAGGAAAATGGAACAGCATTTCTGGTGTCATCTGTTTTATAGGAATATCGCTATGGATTATGGCTGACAACTGTAGTTCTAACTGAAATGATGCATGGCCGAGATGGTTAAAAAAGATCGAGATTCTGGCCTGGCTGATATAACACGTAATACGGAGTGAGGACAGAAGGATGATCACAGCAATGCTACAACTTTTCTTTTATAAGAACGGCTTCTGGAGACGAAATATTGTAAACCAAACGTCAACCAATCACAGGCGCATATGCATCGCTTGTTCTTACACTACCTGCAGAAGTTAGTAGAGGTGATACTTCCAAATTACAAGCGTCTGGTCCGTCATTCATTAGATCAACTATCTTAATTAACTAGATGACACCCTGTGGAGAATCACTGAGTCGCGTGCCGATTTTTGTACAATATGTGATTGTCGTGTAATATGTACGGATATTTTGACTTTTCTTCTGCACTTGATAAAATTTTCGTCCGCCACCTTAACTCGGTAGTTTTAGAAATTGGCGCCAGATTATACATAATATTGTAGACGTAATCGGATTTGATTTGTCGGTAACAGTTAAACACACCGATATTTAGGAAAATATCTGACTTGAAATATACACAATCACATCTATTAATTTCAATGATTGTATTATTTTACTCATCAGAATAATTTCCGTAGGAGTGACGATGGGATTTTTTAAGAGTATCGCTAGATATCAGAATAATTTTCTGTATTTGGGGAAGTGTAGTTAGAGTATCGTTGCAGGAGAAATGCAAATGCTCCGTTACCTGTCTGTTTATTTTCATATTTATTTCGCTGTGTTTCCTGCCATATACGCAATGCTATTTTTACGTATCCTGGTTAATTTAGGGCCGCGATTCACGTTTTTGGCCTACATATATTTTGGGGTTGCCAAAGGAAAGTGTTATATACAAGTTCACTTCGTTTGTTTTTTTTCTAACGAATGTTCGCTATTTCTGTGTAGTGCTGTAATAAGGATAGAAAAAAAGATTCTCGGGATAAAGTAATGGCTTACAGAAGTATATTCAAATATAGCGGTATTCGATATTTCTATGTAAGTACTGTGAAATAGAAAATGAAGAAAAAAAGATTCGCGGGATAAAGTAATGGTCGATTTCAATGGAACATGTATGATATCTTAGCGTGCTGGTGAATTAATACATGAGAATGGATTGCTAAGTTAACAACTGCATCTATTGTTCCACAGTATCTGGTGAACGTTATGACACGTTCAAGCGCAATCTTTGAATACATGTCTTTTAGTTAAAGAAATTAGATGTCATAATTATAAGCTGTTCCTCTGATAAAATTAAGCATCATATTGAAATGTAATGGTCAACATTATGCTATAACTTATTGGATCAGCGTTTAATTGATGTTAAGTGAATTATTATCCATGTATTTCGCATACACTCTAAACTCCATCACGCTTGGGACGGATCATTCCTAAAGCTTGTAACTGTTGAGGACGTGCATCTAGACAGAATCACAGGGGCTCAACGGTTTTATAAATTTTAAATTGGTAATGATTAATTGTTCCTCAAGCTGTCATCAGATGTACTCATAAGGATCCTTCAGAATTAAAGGTTCTACATTCATCAGTTACACCGAGTTCTCTTTCTCTGATGAGTTACTAATAATCAGAGGAATTATTAGATTGTTTTCATTTCTAAAAGTGATTGGCTGGATTGTCTTCCAATGTTCTTCACAAACCAATCAATATGGAGGATTTCCATTTCAAAATCGAATTGACCAATCAAACGTTATAAATCTGGAAGAAGCTCTCATGGGCGAAGATATATTATTTGTAATCATAATTTTATTATATCAAATGTAATTAAATTCTTCAAGATCAGGAATTGTTCCTACGAAGTAGGCTACAGATCGCAAATTGTCCGGTAATGAGTGAGTCAGTCAGGCAGTCAGTCAGTCCATCCGAGTCCTTTCGTCGGCAAAATAAGGAGAACCATTGACATTAGAACCTTGATTTTTGGCACGAACGTGCATTAGGGCATTGTTACCAGCAAGTTCTGAGCTGACCGAATTCTGATGAAAATTTGATTTATAATTATTTTTTTTATTATTTATTGATAGCTCAGCGAGTGCACTGTCATGCCCATTGGGAACCCTTGGCTGTATGTTTCACTGTATATATAACACAGTACAAAACGTGATGGGATAATGAAATATGAAATGCTAATTTTCCATCATTTGTTAGTGCATTTATCTACACTGCTATTACCAACTTGCCATTCTTAATACACACAATTCAGTATATTGTTATAGATATATGTAAACTGTGGCCTTTAACGTGTATCCTATTTCACATCCAAACATTTCATCACAGATCAGGCTTCAAATTTAGGTCAAATTGCCACTGATGGTGAAATATCCTACATCAACCAATTAAGTCAGCCTGGTGCAATAACCCAGCAGAACAAAGAAAGATCTGGTATCATCCTTCAGATTAGCCTGTGAGCAACAATGATAAAAGTTTACTGAGGGTGAAACAAAGCCATCCTGCAAGCCACCCAAGGAATTTATCAGCTTGTGTTGGGACATTTTGTTGGTATCATGTAAGTTGTTTAGTAGTTTACTCATTCAAATCTCCATACCATATTTTCTGTTATTCAACAGACAAATTTCTTTACTGGTTTTAATTGTTTAAGTTTTACTGGGTTTCAACTGCTACAGATAGTAACATAGTACTGATACTGTAGAAATGGGTAGTGTGAATTTAATTATTCCATGTTTAGTACAATTTGTTCACATGAATGGTGGAATGTCTGGACTCTCAAATGAAAGTGTGTTATACATGTACATACCTCAAGCATGAGGAACAAACATGGTTGCAATTAAGATATAACCAAAGAAATTTCGTGACAATTATTGAATCTAAGTAGGCCCCTACCTAACAAAATTAGCTTAATAAAAAAGGCCTTCCTGGCGTAAACTGTTTTCTTTTGAGAGAGAATGGTATTTTCGGAGTTAAGAATTTCCTGTATAAAGATAGGTTGTTCAAGGAGGCTTTGTTTTTGCCGCTGTTGTGTGCATCAAGTGTATGGAAACATGATATATGCACCCAGAGCCCTGATCTACAGCTGTATAAAACTCAACATCTTGCATTGACGGCATGTTTAAAGGGTCTTAATTTATTTTCTTTGGGTAGAATTTAACTAGATAAAGTAACTTTGATCATGATGTGAAAATTTGAGCACGTACTTCTCGTTTTTTTTGTACTTCTTGAATATTGACTATATATCACACTGGGATATAATTTAAACAAAAACATTACATGTGTAATTATGTCTAAATTTTTCTTGTCATTTCAAATCTTGATCCATTTTGATTCCTTGATTAAGGGATACAGAATCACTGCCACGGAGTTTTATTATTCAATCTGTTTCCTTTAGTTAAAAAATTGTAAAATTAAATCGGCGATCGTTATTTATTTTTGGAATGAAGGCGCATTAGGAGACTGTTACCAACAAGTTCTGAGCTGACCTACTTTTGATGAAAATTTCTGGTGATTTTTGATGAAAATCACTGGCGATTCTGACTTGGGCGGTGCCCATCTTAATATAGGCAGGATTTCAACTGGGGGTGGGGATTTCCAAGAGTTCAGTTCGCGTTCGAGTCCTAATGCCTACTCTACTTCGTAGGTCCTGTGACGTTAGTCACACTGCTCATGTTTTTAATTAAAGGAATAATACATAAGGATAATTTTATTATATTCAATTTAATAAAATTATTACCGGTATTCAAAATCATGAATTTATTTTTTAACTCTTTTAATGGAGATAGAATAGTACATAAAAACCGCGGGTCTGATGTGAATTTGATAAGGGTTACGATAAATAAAGATTATTTATTCAATATGTTCTTCTAATCTTGTAAAAAAAAATGACGAGATCTGTTATTAATATTCCGGGGGCTCAGATGAAAGCAATAATCTAAAAGGCTAAGGTTGAATCTTCAAATGGTCAAATGGTCAATTTGTGTATACACATGTAATGGTTCATCTTGATATTAGACCACAGGCGTCAGATCCGACAATCAATATTGACCCGTCGTCCGCAGAAGAATTTCCGAATCAATAATCGAAAGAACTTTTTCGTACGAGAATTACATCATGCATGAAATGCACATTTAGAAAACACAAAATGGATAGAATCCCTTCAATTACCATATTCATTTCATGAGGTTCGATAATTTTGAGATGTTGCCCATATGAAAAAGAAACAGTACCGGATAACATATCTTAAAATATGATATATTTCATCGAGCATTTTATTGCATAATGCATTTTTTAATCAATGAGAAGATGCAAGAAATAACAGATTTCAGTGGTATTTTAGGGCTTATTTAAATGTAAATTAACATGGATTTAAAAACAACACTCTGGACATTCATTCTTTTGGTATATGTTTACCGGATGGAAGAAACCTCCAAATCCAAACATAACTTGACCAAAATAAACCTGACGATAATGACTATGTTTGCGTTTTCCAATCAGATAGCTGAAACTGTATATGCTATGGCAGTTTTGTGGCGATAGCACGTCCATTAACAACTGTCTCTATATACTTTGTGTCCATAAACGTATGTTTTGCGGGACACATCTCGTACTTTCTCTAAACGAAAGGAAGGGATACTCTATGGAGACATCTCCCGCTGATATTACTGCGGAACCGTGCAATGTGTCAGACGCAAACACAAACTTCTTTATATTTTTTTAACAATCTTCTTTGATTGTTGCTGCTGATCGAGGGCCTTGGGCCCGGTGACCTCAGCACGTGGTAAATTGACCTTTGGCTATCCTGCAGGGGAGATAATCAGTTAAGGCCCGCTGAGTTCCACGACTCGAGGATACTCACTTGTATTGAAGATTTAAAGTTTGGCATAGAAAATACACAACAAGAAACTGAGAAATTCGAATCATCAAACAGAAAGTATATGTCGCCTTTCATCGAGCGTTTTGTTACATAAAAACATCTAAAACAGGAAACCACAAACCTATATCAGGAAACCACACGTCACCGGAGTATCAATAGGAGCCGTGATCAGTTTCTTGACACTGGAATATCATTGTGGATTATGATTTTATAACGGTAATTACAACTAATATGATATTCAAGATAGTTTAGAAAGATCAAGAAACTTGATCTAACTGATATAACAAGTAGTCGGAGATAGGAAACAAGATTGATAAAAGTTGGGCATTAATAACCATCATGGGGCATAATAACCATCGGGCAAATTTTCGGACAGGACTCTCGCCAAAGCAGCACACCACCGGAAGTGACATCATATATAGTAAAGCGATGCTTGTAGAAAGTTAAGATTACTTTTCAATTCTACATCATAGCTCTGCTGACCCATAGCGTTAAGAAATATGATCTTGAGATTATTTCCGCCGTTGATAACTGAATGAGTTATTCGGCCGGATTCAAACAACGCGGTGTGTGCGGGGATGTGTCCGTATACGTTATTGTCACGTCGTAAAGGCCGACTTCCTCTACTGGGGACAGGGATATACGTGGAGTGAGCCTGTGAAATGGAGCATGCGCTGTTAGTCCATGAGCTAGACCACTTACTGGTACCATCTTGAGGGGCAAAACGTCATGGTGATTTTCATGTTAGATTATATATGTAGAGTACAAAAAATCATGCTGGCCATGCCCGGTCGGCAGCTTAGTGGCACAAAGTGGGTCAATCCAAGATGGCGGCAAATAGTTGCTATAATCCACAAGCTGCTATATGTAATAGACCCAATTTTCACTGATGGTTTTCAAATTGAACATATTGGTCGCATCTTGAAGGGAGGTCGGGATGGGCACATTTATGTTGTCACAGGTTTGATAAAAAATATTGAACATTGTTTATAAATGTCTTATATTTGTGGCTCAAATCTACACCTGCTATCACTGATGCCAGACTCCCAACAGTGGTGGTTGGGACGCCGAACCTGTAGTTCCCGGATCAAGATGCAGCGTAAGCCACCTGTGATGATCTAGATCTGGTAACCTGAAAACACTCTTAGAGATTTCCCCTGTCGTGAGAGAAGCGTAGGGATGTCAAAGAGCAACCAATAAGACGGCGGCGAAGAAGGGGGGGGGGGGCCGTAAATATCGAACCCAGGCCGACTGCTGGGGAACTAGTAGATCATGTTGTTGTAGCCGTCTTGACCGCTCTGTCAAATCACTCCGCCTCCGGCATGGCTGTTAGTGATACTTACCTCAGGCTTGGGAATTGCTTGCTGGTCTTGACTGTGGTGTTGTTCGCCCCCCCCCCCTTTGTTTACGAGAGGGCTAGTGGACTATGCGCTGGGCTGCTACTACAGGTCCCAGTGATGTCACCCTGTCAGTCTGGACGAGATGTCTCGTAAATAGAAGCTGGTAAAAGTCGAGTTGGCTGTGCCTGCGCAGGACTGGACTATATCATCTGACGATAGGTTCCCTCACAGGTGCCAGGAAATCGTGCGACGATACTGATGCTAGTAGAGAAGGGGCATCCATTGCAAGTTGATACGCCTCGTGAATCATCTTCAGTCAGGGTGCTATCATATACTTGGTAACATCGGATGTCACCGTGCAGTATAGTGCTAGATATAATAGGCGTCTGAATCCCCTTGCTGGATCTGTGCAAAGTAGATAAAGGCGGATGGCTCTACTTGATAGAGAAGGGGCTAATCTTCCAATCCGTTGGCGAAGTCCGAAAGTGCCGGAATCGAATATAGGTGTTGTTCACAAAGGCCAAAACGAGTAGGCTCATTCCTTGTTGGAATTCCGGGACCGGGCGGAAGAATGTTCTGAACCAACCCTCCGCTCCGGTGTGGGACTTTCTCTCCAAAGCGTGCCACTCAGATATCCCTGTTCCTAAGGTGAAGACCGTGAGGAAGGCTGTAAGATAGTGTTTTCACTGGACTTGGCTGTAGAAAGTTCGAATGAAAACCTAAATAACGCTCTCAGGACGACCGCAAAGGTTCCACCTGTTTGTGTTCGTCGAGGTTGTAATGCGGTAGCTCGGAGTAGTGCAGAAATCTGACGGATGTCCACCCTCGCGGACAAGCGTAACACCTTGGCTGGGGTTGATCTGTATCTTTCGATGGCTCTAGCTAATGTTCACACTCGTGGACGGGCGTAACACCTGACTAGGGCTGATCTGTAAATTTCAGTGGTACTGATCTGAAACTTCTTTCCAGATGTAGATGGAGTAGAAATCTGTTACTACCAAAGTAGAGGCAGCAACGGGATGGATTCCTCGAGACAGGCACTTGAATAAGACCACTTCGACTGGTACAGTTGAGGTGTGGAAGATCGGTTAGCTGATACCGTAGTTTCCGCAACTGTTCCAGATGAAAACTATCTCTGTGAGGTAATCTCGCTGAACTGCGATGCAGCCACAGTGGTACGATGAGAATTATGACGCAGTCATGCTGTGTGATCTTTAGAGGAACTTCCTGTATCATGGCGATTGGCAGGAAGGCATAGGCCAGGGAGTTGTCCCACTTGATCAATGAGGCGTCGATGGCCAGGATTTGCAGATCTATGATGAAGCTGACGAAGAGTTGTAGTTCTGCCTTGGCTCTTGTCGCAAACACGTCTCTCAGAGGTTATCCCCAACGATGGAAATCTATTGGAATACCTCTTTGTGGGGCACCACTTCGTCTGGATGATCTTGTCTGGACGGGATAAGTTATCTTCGATGATGGGATAGGCTGTCCGCTGTCCGTCATCCTGGTGTGTGGCGGCCCGTCTTTGGCATTGTGGGTTGTGTCCAGTGGAGTAAGGTCCTGGTTTCCTGGAATTCTAACCACGATCCGGACTGCCCCCCCCCCCCCACTCTTTGCTTGTGTGAAAGATGACTATCGAGTTGTCGAAGGTCATGAGACGATCCCTGGAGTTGAGTGTTCCGGTGTCCATGCGTGGAACCCGTCGTGTGGACTGCAGTGTCCCGGTGTCCAAGCGTGGGACCCGTCGTGTGGACGGGTCACCGGAACCGATGAGTTTATGGCTTGCTCCAGAGGTACGGCTGACGGAGGGACAGTAGTGACTGTATCTGTAAACGACCACATTGCGTGATGTCTTGCACTGATGTCAGCAGTCCCAGTAAATTCCTGCAAATGCATCAAAGTTTGCAAGCTACCTGATTGTCAATGTCTGGCAAATGGCCTGAAATGCACGGTCACATGTAAGTTACAGACCTGTGACAACATGGCTGATGAGGACTTCCAACAAGATCAGGATGATGATACGTCTGAGGATGACGATTGTGATGACAACCAATATTATTGTACAGCGAACTACAATGACTCGTGCGAACTTTTCATTTTGTAGCTACTTGATGAATATGAAAGATTCATTGCAGAACTGCTTGTTTCCCTCTTAATTATATCATGCTCGATTTAGAGGATACCAAACATGTGTAGGGTGGTATGCGAGGAAGGTGGTGGTGGGGGGTGGAGGGGGGGGGTGGAGGGGGTTGAAGGGATTTTATTCTGCCAAATAATCAGTGATTACACATGATGTTACTATCCAAACTATATATTTCCGTCGAGCTCTACCAAATAATGTCAATAAATCCAAGATGGCCCTCATGATGGATTCACGATGGCATCACGATCTTGGAAGGTGATAATGGTCTTTAATTTGGTTTTTATTTTCATATTTCTTCCCAAGGAACTGCAAAAACTAATAAAAATGATAGATACTACTCAGCTTTGGCAAAATAAATTACTTTCGTGAGCTTACAGCCAAATTAACTTGGGCAAAAGATGGACTTATTAAGTTCACAAATGTGATTTTCTGGGGACACCATGCGGCCGCCATTTTGAATTTTCCGATGAACATTTGCGCCTAGATTACTGCAACTAGGCTAAACATGGCCTAAACTATTCAGTCAGGCATAAACTATTCAGTCAGGAAGTTTCAACTTGGTAGCTGTCTTCTATACCGAAATAGCTTGAAAACTTTTAAAAACTGCCCATGATTTCCCGCCTTGGTCAGGTAGGGTTACCGTTCATTGGTTGCCATATTATTCAGACTATGTTGCCACACCATACAGCACACGATCTGCTTCACTATATTAGATCAGCCATTGTGTAAAATTTGACAGGAATTGAACAGAAAGAATGACCTGTAGCTTGACCAAGAGATCTTTCTTTGATCCTCATGACTTTTCGTAGCTTTTGGGACGCCATCTTGGATTGACCCACTTTTTGATACTTAGCTGCCACTCTGACATGGCCAGCAGGGTTTTTGGTCACCTACAGGTATCACGTGATAAGAAAAACATCACGAAGCTTTGCCTCTCAAGATGGTACCAATAAGTCAAATGTCGGGTCCTAGCTCATGGACTATGTGGGGAGGTTGATCGTGGCGATGTCGGGTCGGGATTGTTTGCCGGACAACATTCACATTAAGAAGGTAAGACAATCGGATCACCAGACAGAGAGGATAATGCACTTGCTTTCAAAGGATATCGACCAATGAATCAGGCTTGTTCCATTGGAAATATTTGGAAACTGTAACTGTAAAAATGTAATATAAATCTGCGTTTATTGTATACAAATAAAACAAATAAATACAAATTATTAACACAAAACCGATAAAAATTATAAAGTTTAAATCCCATAACTGCAACAACATGGCGAACACATTTTCTCTTTCTCGTATCGGGATTCTCGCCAGGAATTACTTTGCAAAGCTTCTCATGTACTTATAGTCACAAAATATAACGGCCTCGATAACATAATAGAGATGTCGCTTGGAATTGCGCTTCGCCCACTTCTGCTTACAGGTGGCGTCACCTGGTGGCAAAATCCTGAATTTGTTTCCGAGTAATAACTTGTAAACCGCTCATTGGATTCTTCCTAAATTTGGTATGAATATACTTTGTCTTATGAACAGCACGTGACTATATTAGTACCATCCTCCTCTCACATATATATTGGTAGGAGACGATAAGTCAGACATGAATAATTCTTGATTTTTCGGCGAATTAAGGGAACATGCCCCCATATAGTTTAGGGCATTCTGAGAGGATGCACTGCACGAGTCGTTTAATCTGCATGGAGGATCGATAGACAGAGGAATTTCACATTCAGGTAAATAGACAATATTTTGACCTGTCGACTCTTTCTGAAGATAAGCCATTGGAGAGTAACTTCCGGAATAGTATACTTCTTGTTCACTTGGGACAAACTGTGTAACGGGTAAATTGAAAGAACGGGCGACAGCCTCTTGTCCATTGAAGTGTGCTACCTTGGAATCCTCGTCATCTCGAAGGATTTGTTCTAGATGAGAAATACAATTTATTGTTTACGATAAAGAAATTTATGTGAGCAAGTCATAGAGACTAATAATTTTTCATATGTTTGATGAAACCCTTTATTATGAAATAGACTATAGGCGTGTCTGCGACGTCAGGGAATTCCCGTTGTTGTTGGTAACGGCAACCGGAACAATCACCGCATGGGTTTGAAATAACATCTTCGCTGTTGACACGCCTGTTCAGTGTTTTTTAAATTCAAGTACATTACAGCGACAGGTAATAATCTTCCTTTTATTGGCGTGAAAATGGTAGCACATGTGCTCGTTCTTGGTCACTCATTTATTCGACGCCTAGATAGTTTTATAACTAATGATGCGTCCTGGGAGAACCTCGGCCTTGACGGCACTGAAATCCAAGTCGCCTTTCACGGCTTGTCTGGGGGAACGCGGAGACCGGGACCTAAATCTGTTCAAAAGGAATTGTCTGTCCTTACATCATATAGTCCTAACGCAGTTTTTCTACAGATTGGAGAAAACGATTTAACACATGAAAACTGTAATTCTAATCCCCTAGCTGTAGACTTAATTTCTTTCAGTAATTTTCTCACAGAATCTTTCAATGTGCGTCTTGTCATCATTGGACAACTACTTCCACGGTATACATGTAATCTGGGTCAGTTGTACAACAGCAAGGTTATTGAGGTGAACAATTCTCTTCGGTCCATGCTCCGTAGTACAGATCCAGTTACTTTATGGCAGCACCGAGGTTTTTGGCTGGACACACAATGTTTACTTTCTCCGGATGGTGTACATCTCAACCACATCGGCATGATAAAATTTGCGAAAAGTGTGAGGGCAGCCATCGGTCACCATAAACGAAAAAACAAATTTTAGGTAGACCCCCCTCCCCCCCCCCCACACTTCTCCTTGTTCATTCTCTAGTACTCACTATTCACTGATTGGGGTTAGATGATTGACTGCTCACTGGGTCCTAGATATTTTCAATTTCTGGCTAGAAATTGTAATCATGTTCCAATAGTCACGAGGCTATGGTCTTAATAGAGCTGGCCCGTATTGCCCTCGAATATTGATCAGTCATTATAATAGATTTCATCGCCTTCTGAATGTAGTCCTGCCCTTATATTATTTCATCAACGTTTTGTCCATTAAATTTGACACCCTAGTACACGAGGGTGAGAAAATGGAAATTTTAATACCGTGTATCTGGTTCAATCCCGGGGAAGGTTGACACGTTGACTTTTTGCACTTTACAAGGCTGTGGTTTGTCAGTGTTACACAGAAAGTTACACAGTTTGTTATAAATGAGCTAAATTTCACTCTTCTCAATTCAAATTTAGGGGAATGATTTGTGAGAGTTTGCTCTCTTTAAAAATAATTTTTTGGGGAAGGTTAGACCCTTCTGCCGCGGCCTATTTAAAGTGACAGCGATTACAGGGGAGGTTGACCCCATTTTCCACCATGGGGAAGTTGACCCCATTTGCCACTGTTTTCATACATGGCTATATGTAATTACAGGGGAGGTTGACCCCATTTACCACTATGGGGAGGTTGACCCCATTTGCCACTGTGTTTGAACATGGCTATATGTAATTACTGGGGTGGTGGACCCCTTTTACCATTGTACATGGCCAGGGGAGGTTGACCCCATCTGCAGTATATTCCAGGGGAGGTTCACCCCATTTATCACTGTAGCTGATAACTAACTATAACGCCATTGTAGATTGGTTGTTTTTTCTGTCTCTTTCTGAAAATGGTTAAACTCCCAAATTAGGGAATGGAATATACAGGGAATGGGTTGTCGGCTCTTTTCCTTTCCATTTCATAGACATCATGCCATACCCAAAGAGGAAACCATGCCCTCAGCAAAACAGAGAGAGACATCCGAGGTTGGACCACCGAAGAAAGGATCCCGCATGACTCCAGCCAAGCGGAGGAAGACATCCCAGGATGCTCCATCATGTAGTTGTCCTACTGTCTCCCAAATCACCGCCAGTGTCATAGCTGAGCTAAGATCTGCAGGGCTACTTTCCATGCCTGAAAATGAGTCAGCATCCACTGTCTCAGAGCTTCCTGCCACATCTACCGAGGTTTCTCCTCCTCCAGAGGGTACAGAAAGAGAAGATGCGGAGTTACCTCCTTTATCGGATAGAGCGCTGGGTACGTCTGCCTCACAGCCTGAAAAGGAACTGGTAAACAGCGTAGAAGGTAATTCTATTGACCCAGACTCTATTTGCCGTATCTCTCTGGCTTCGTCTTCCCTCCCTCTTGGTTTCAACGTCAATGAGAAAACCAGGGCAAAAATATTCACTAATCAATATGTAGATTTTGGTTCCCTTTTGAACCCCCTAGACCAGGAACCCTCCATCAAACTGTCATCAGATGGGTCCAAGGTACATATTACAGCGCATGATAAGTCCAAAAAGATAACTAATATGTTCCAGTGGGCCCAGGGCTTTGACATCTTCATGGACCTATATAGTGCAAAATTTCCAGATGTTGTCCCTTCTCTCGTGAAGTATGGTGGAATTGTCAGACTGATCAACCATACCTTTGTCTTTCAGTCAGCAAAGTTTTATGACGAGAACTTCCGAAAACTACGGGTCCAGGAACTCAAAGATTGGGGTAAAACCCACGATGAGTTGTGGCGCTTAGCCGCTTTACGCCAACAGAACCCTACCTTTCGGTTTCAATTATTCCGGTCTCTAAGGACTCCTTTCGTGGCAAAAACACAAAAAAGTCACCTCGATACCCAGTTGGCTATTGCTGGAAATTTTGCAGATTTGGGAAATGTCAGGCCAGTGGGTGTCCCCACAAACATTCATGCCCAACGTATGGTAAGAAACATGCCGCCCCGCAGTGCAGCAACACTTCCAACTCCAGTCAGAGTTAAGCGACTCGAGGTGTACTTACGAACCTACCGTTCAGAGTTTGCCAAATTACTTATTGAAGGTTTCACATTTGGTTTTCGTTTAGGAACTAACGGTTGCCTTAAACCGGGTATACCAAAAAATCACCGGTCTGCCTTGCAAAATGCTGATTTAGTAACAAAATTAGAGAAAGAAATTGATCTAGGCAGAATTGCGGGCCCCTTTTTATTTCCCTTTCAAAACTGGGTTTACTCCCCTTTAGGTGTAGTGCCCAAAAAAGAGGCGGGCAAATTCAGGATCATCCATGATTTGTCCTATCCTGACCAGGCATCAGTTAACTCCATTATTCCTCGCGAATCCTGCACTGTGAGTTATGAATCAATTGAAAATGTCATTGCACTGTTACAGCACCATGGTCCCAATAGCTTGATGGCTAAAGCTGACATTGAAGACGCATTTCGCATTATCCCAGTCCACCCCGACGATTACAAATATTTAGGATTCTCTTGGAATAAGAACTTTTATTTTGACCGTTGCTTACCCATGGGTTGCTCCTCTTCTTGCAAAATCTTTGAAACTCTAAACTGTGCCCTGCAATTGATTATGACCAAACTCTACCGTGTTTCTGGAATGTCCCATTTGCTAGATGATTTTTTCTTTATAGGCCCTCCAGATAGTCCGCTATGCGCTGAAGCACAACAGCAATTTCTTGAGCTCTGTGACACTTTGGGCATACCAATCAAAGTATCCAAAACATGTGCGTCCTGCACCCTGATTGTCATTTATGGTATTGAAATTGATTCTGTTGAAATGGTTGCCCGACTTCCGCCTGAAAAACTTGAAAAGTCCTTAGATCTTCTGGATCAATTCAAACGTAGAAAGCATGTAACGCTGGAGGAACTCCAATCACTTGTTGGTTTCCTCAGCTTTGCTTGTTCTGTTATAATTCCTGGCAGAGCTTTCTTGCGTAGACTTCATGACTTGTCCATTGGTATATCCAAAGCACATCACCGCATCCGATTGAATAAGGAATCTCGAGCTGATTTGGAGGCTTGGCATACATTTTTGTCCGATTATAATGGCAAATCTTGTTTTTTATTTGGCGATTGGTTATCATCCAACACCCTCCATTTGTACACCGATGCGGCTGGCGTTCATGGTGGATTTGCTGCTATGCTGGGTGAGCAGTGGTTCACAGGTGCATGGAAAGAGGAAATGAAGGAACTCGATATAACTGTCAAAGAATTGTTCCCCATAACACTGGCTATCGAAATTTGGGGGCACAAATTGTCTAATCATGAAATTCTCTTTATGTCAGATAATGCTGCAGTGGTAGAGATTTTGAACAAAACTTCATCGAAAAACAAAATTGTAATGAAACTAATTCGTCGTGTGGTTTTGTCTACCTTGAAGCATAACATTCATTTTCGTGCAAAGCACCTTCCAGGAAGGCACAATGTCATTGCAGACAAATTGTCTCGCTTCAAATTCCAGGAGGCTCTAGCCCCTTGGTTGGCGGCCAGTCCGGTTCCGGTACCTCCACAATTCTACCATATATGATGGAACAGCTCCTCAAATCAGCGCTTTCAAAGAGCACTATTGCCTCATACCGCCGCGTGATTGTTGATTTTGTCAAATTCCATCAGATCAGCTCTCCCAACTCGCCAGTATTTCCATCGTCTCCGTGGATGATTGCTCAATATATCATCCACCTTTTCCAAAAGAGCAAGAGCTCCTCTA
>JAVTVY010003762.1:0-42529 GCA_036873755.1 Hanleya hanleyi | reverse complement strand
AGGCGCATGGAGAAATATAAAAATTATCCATCAACTGAAAGAACTGCGAAAAAATGTGTGGTCACGTATCAGTCTATCCGCGGCTGTTGCAATTAGCCGGTCAGTTTATAGACCAGACAGTCTCAGTAACTAAAAAAAAACATGTAGCAAATATCTCAGTTTATTGAGATTATCTCAGTTTATTGAGATTGCTACTTCTATTCTGAGGGTATATTGGATGTAGTCGAGCTAATTCATGTCGTAATAGACACGTGCTAGACACTTTAGTGCTTTGATGTGGTCCTACAAAATTAACGAAATTAGACTATTAGAACAGATCACAAATTATGGGTTTAGCCGCTAATGTAGTGGAGGAAAGGACTTATTCTCGATCATCATTAAGAGGAAAAATGTTTGTCAGTGATACAGGCTTGAGGATAGCAGCACCGTTAGACATGTACATCAATGCAGAACAGTGCAGACATTTTACGCAAGTTTTTTTCCCCAATTATAGACTCGAAACTTCTTCATGAAAAAGTTCTGGCTATATTGAATTTGTGATCTGAATCTAAAGCCTATCTCAGCATAAAACAGCGAACTACATCAGTAAATCCGCCTAAGTGCATCCGCCTAAGTGCGTAAAAATGATCAAAGAACGCCAATAGACAAGCCACTTGACAGGTGACTTCTTGTCGATATCTACGCGAGTGAGTACTGATTACATTCAGAATGTTAATGACGAGCCAGCCTTGGTTTACTCGCGACTGAACCGGGTTTTTTTAGAATCTCACAAAGGATCTTCTCAAGCATATGATTTTACTTATAAAACAACAAAAAACATCAAGATGATCAATCGCGTACAGCAAAATCGTCTGCCTGCCTTGTACATTGTTGTCCAATCTTCCAAAGACATTGACATATGACATGCCTTGTTCTCTCAGCTTAAGCACTATTTTGCCAGACCAGTATATCGTTCACTTTAAAATTTCATCAATTTCTAATCTTTAGATATTAGTGAGACGCATGAACTTGCTCTTACACAATAAATACTTATTTATAATGAAAAAAAAATTAATAGTTGAACGTTTGCGCAAAGTATGCGCAAGCGGTTGAGAAACCGCAACTGTTAATGCGCTGTTCGTTGTAGTTCTCCTACTGTGAAGTAGAGATCCAGTCTGATAGAGATCCAGTCTGTTCAACCTGGGAAAATATAGCTTCATTCTAACCTGCAGGTCACAAAAGACCATTGAAGTCACTGCACTGGAAATATAGGCCTACGTTATTGAGAGGTCAAAGCAAGAAAAAGTTGAACCTAGTGCTCCCTCATTGGCTGGACCTCACCAAGAGCAAGGTTGGTGCTAGGGTCCGTGTGGTCTTGTCATTCAATACTACAATCCCTCATCAGCATCTGATTGATCGTCTTAGTTATTTAATATTATCTGTTCAAGAACACTGATCGCCGATACATTAAAGTCAGAATTCACAAAGCATTCTTTACCTCCACTACATACAAGAGATATCATTCATGGGATGTTTCTTTGTTTATAGAGTTCCTTGAAATATCTATGTGAAATTTGGCAACAAAATATATCAACAGCGTACAAGTCTTTCAATGGGTACTAATTGTGCACCCCTTCTGGCTGACCTACATTGATAGGACTATGTGCAGACGCTTTCAAAAACCGAGCATTTCAAAGCGCGTTCCTTCTCAATCGCCAAATGCTATATAGATATGATGCAGTGAGGAATATATATCAGCCTACACTGGATTTGAAGGAAACTACAGATAGCCCTACAGGTACATCATATCTAGACCTATATCGCTATAAAAATGAAACGGGCTTTCTCTCTCGTCGACTTTACGACAAGAGAGATCATTATAATTTCGACATCGTAAACTATCCCTTTTGGACAGTAATATTCCAGTGGAACCTGCATATGGCGTATACATATCACGCCTAGTAGCATTTGCTACATTAGTAGTAGTGTAAAGACCGATCCACGCCTATTTCACCCGGATGTAAAAATGACGTCACTTCCGGTTTATGGGTAGCGCCATCTATACAATCTGGACGCAAGGGAGACAACTCGGACTAATGAGGAGATGTGCGCAGGAGTGTTCTGCGGCGGCGTCTGCCTTCTGGTTCAAGATGGCGGCACGTCCGGTGTCGAAAACTGGCCATTTTGTCGGAATGTGGTCATCTAGTGTCGAAAACTGGACCCGGTATGGGTCCCGCTAGACGTTTTGGGGTCTAGGTGGGCCACTAGTGGTCCGATGGAGTCGTATGAGGTATCAATATGAAGCATTCGTGAAGGAGCATCCGAGGGGATGAGTGTGACGTGGAACTGACCTCATTCTGCGCATGCGCAGTAGACAAAGGGTATGGAAATAGACGTTTTGGGATCTAGGGGAGCCCCTAATGGGCCGATGGAGTTGTATGAGGTATCAATGTGAAGCCTATGTGAAGGGGCATCCAGTCATGGGTGGGTGCATGTAAAAATTTTCCTGAAAAAATACGGAACACGGACTTTATCCTAAATTACGGGAAAATGCCTATATGGGGTATGGGGGTATAGGACCATCCTGGGAAACCTACTTCTCGACATTTGCGGTATAGGTTGTGGGGTCTCGTTTTCTTAGTCTCGTCAAGACAAACATGATAGGAAGTGTCGCGGAGCGAATCGTTGAAATTTTTGGAAAAAGTTTAGGGAGACCCATATAGTCCCATACTAGGGGTATAGGACCAATGTTCGTCCCACTGGGAAACCTACTTCTAGACATTTGCGGTATAGGTTGTGGGGTCTCGTTTTCTTAGTCTCGTCAAGACAAACATGATAGGAAGTGTCGCGGAGCGAATCGTTGAAATTTTTGGAAAAAGTTCAGGGAGACCCATATAGTCCCATACTGGGGGTATAGGACCAATGTTTGTCCCACTGGAAAACCTACTTCTAGACATTTGCGGTATGGTTGTTTGGATTTGTTTTCTTAGTCTCGTCAAGACAAACATGATAGGAAGTATCCCGGCACGAAACGGTGAAATTTTTGAAAAAAGGTCGAGGTCTGTATTTCGCCCCATATAGACCCATATACGGGTTATGGAGGTATAGGTCCAATGTTTGTCCCACTGGGAAACCTACTTCTATACATTTGCGGTATGGTTGTTTGGATTTGTTTTCTTAGTCTCGTCAAGACAAACATAATAGGAAGTGTCCCGGCACGAAACGGTGAAATTTTTGAAAAAAGTTCGAGGTCTGTCTATAGCCCCATATAGACCCATATACTGGGGTATAAGCCCAATGTATGTATAAATCCATACTGGGTGGACGTGTTTGAGTCTAGGTGAGTCCCTGGTGGTCCAATGGTGTCGTATGAGGTCTTATTTTGAAGCTCTCATGCAGGAGCACTTGACTACACTAATGGTTCGTACGTTGTCAATAGTCTGCGCATGCGCAGCCTGGCCGTAGTATAGAAAGCAGGCATTTTTGGAGGGGTGTGTGGGTGTGTTTGGGTTAGAGATGGGCTATTCACGGTTCGAATGGGTCGTGTGAGGTATCAATGTGAAGCCTATGTAATGGAGCATCTGATGGCGTGGATGTGGGGTAGAAATAGGGCCATTCTGCGCATGCGCGGTAGCCAAAGTGTATGGAAATAGACGTGTTGGGGTCTATGTGGGCCCCTAATGGGCCTATTGTGTCGAGTGAGGTATCAATGTGAATCATATGTGGGGGAATATCCACCTGTACTAACATTCACGTGGTTTGGTGGGTCTGCGCAAGTGGGTGACGTCACTTCCGGTTTGGGTGAATGGGGCGTGACCTTTGGACATGTCTAGACTTGTCTGTGTCTCTCCGTGTCATGTACTGGGGTTTTTCCCCACAATGGCGTTCACCTCCAACACTCTTCGGTCAGGTCCGTGGGAGGGGATCTGTGGGGTTAAGAATGGCGTTCACCTCCGTGTCTTTTCGGTGAAGATGTGGCGTACCGAGAGATGTAAGCGCGCGCGCGCATGAAGACCCTCATACATACCCCAATGCAGGCGCAGACGTGATGTGCCCGGATGATAGACACGGACGTCGCCGAGAAAAACACATACAACACGTCACATACAGTCGCCCCCCTCAAGACCCTCCTATATACCCGAAAAGATACGGACGTTACCGAAAAGACACGGACGTTACCGAAAAGACACGGACTTTACCGAAAAGACACGGACTTTACCGAAAAGACACGGACTTTACCGAAAAGACACGGACGTACCCGAAAAGACACGAAGGTGAACGACATTGTGCAAAAACCCCACAGACAGGTCAGTACATGCATTCCTATGATGTTCACGCATAATAAAAGGATTGGTGACATGGTCTATAAAACACGTCTCTCTGGATCCTACACCTTCATTTCTACGGTTGCAGAGCCATGACGGAGATCCAGCCCTATGCGACTCGCATTTTACAGCATGCCACCGTGGTTAATTCACTCACGGGTTACCGAGCAGTGGTCCGGTCCATGTTTGCAGATGGCGACGACAACGAGGGGCGACGCCAGATCCTGAGCGAGATCACAGAAGCGGTCCTCGACAGAGTGCACTCGATGGAGAGGTGTGCCATCACTCACCACTACTGGACTATGACAGCCATCCTTGATGCTCGGGCTATGGACCGCGAGCGCTCACGCCGGAACCAGCGACGGCTGGTTGGCCTCACAATAGTCTGTGCCCTATTGACCCTGGCGCTGTGGTATTGACAGTGGGACCTCACCATAAATACGAGGGTCAGACAGAGTGTGTGTCATTCACCGCTCGTCATTGGATCAAGCATATCACCAGTCCTACGAGCCATCCTTCCCCTTACACCGCGGGTGGGGTTACCCTCGTGGAAGACCATGGAGATGTTTGCTGGTCGCCCGCTGAGACCGTATCGAATACGGTTACGCTACACCGTGACGGCTGGACCAAATTTAAACGGGTGTTGAGCGGCGAGCTCGATAGACACCTCATCCACATAGACAATGCCATCTACGTATACCGTGGACCCTTCTTCCCACGCCTGGGCCGCTACCAAGACCCGACGCGAGGCTTCACCCTAGACCCCGATCTGTGGACAGCCTTCGAGAAAGTGGTGCCTATCGTGGACCAGCTGTTTACACCGGACGAGCGGTCATCAGACGAGTTGGAGTGGGCTCGTGCCCTGAGAGAAGCAGCGGCAGAACCCAATGAACAAATGTCTAGCCATGAACCAGACGACGATGCCATTGATTACCCGGCTAGACTTTGACCATGCATCCGATCAATTGATCTCACGGGGTTCTCCCTATAAATACGAGAGACAGTCAAATCTGGTACCATTCAATACTGGCGTATAATACTGGCGTATCTCAGCTTGACCCCCGAGGTTTTCCTGCACGTGTATGCGGATAAGGTCGATATCATGGAGGAGGTGGGAGACATCTGCGATGCGGACCCTACACAACCGTGCACGGCTCACATTCGTCTGTCCCGAGAGGGCTGGACCAAATTCAAACGGGTGTTGTCTGGTGAACTGGACGGCGACCTCATCCACTTGTGTCACGATGTGTACATCCGACGCGGCCCTTTCTTTGCTCAATTGGCTCGGCTAGATGGGGTACAGTACATTTTACCCTTCACCCTGATCTATGGTCTGCATTGAAAGATGCCGTAGTAGATGTGGATCAAGTGCTTATCAAGCGGTCGTCAGACGAGTTGGACTGGTCATTTACCATGGACACTGTGGAAGCCAACGAAGAAAATCAGAAAGAAACTCCGGCCCAAGATATACCCGTTATAAATAAACGATAGAGCCAGGGTCCATCATCATTTGTCACCATGAAGCGCTGGGAGAAGGTGTTGGATAACTTATACTACAGTCCCGACAGTCCGGCGGCCTATAGTGCATTGTCGGCTCTCTATCGAGCGGCCAAACCCCAGGGGATACAACGTGCCCAAGTCCGAGATTGGTTAAGAAAACAAGACAACTATACCTTGCATCGATCTGTCCGTCGCCATTTTCTACGGAACCGGGTCATCGTGGGAGGAATAGATGCCCAGTGCCAAGCGGATTTGGTCGATATGAGCGCCTTTGCCAAACACAACGATGGGAATCGGTATATCTTGACGTGCATCGATATCCTATCCAAGTATGCGTGGGTGGTGCCCATCCGGACGAAAACGGGGGCGAATCTCATAGCGGCGTTCAAAGACATCTTCAAGACCGGGCGCAAACCTTTGTATTTGCAAACCGACGAAGGCACGGAATTCCTCAACAGACCGTTCCAACAGTTTCTGAAAGCCCAGAAGGTGTTTTTCTTCCATACGTACAACGAGACCAAGGCTTCCGTGGTGGAAAGGTTCAACAGGACATTCAAAGGCCGCATGTATAAATATTTCACCTATAAGAATACAAGGCGGTACATCGATGTTCTCCCGAAACTTGTGAGTGGTTACAATCGAGCCTGTCATCAGAGTATAGAGAGAGCCCCCATTACCGTGACCCAACGCAATGAAGCCCAAGTCCGGCGTGTCTTGTACCCCAGGCCATCGCAGCGAACGACGAAGGCGGTGTTCAAGGTCGGGGACCCTGGACGGATCAGTAAAGTCAAAGGTCAATTTGAGAAAAGTTACTTGCCCAACTGGAGCGATGAGCACTTCCTGATTAAACGGCGCCTACCCCGACAGCAGCGAGTCTATGAACTGGAAGATCTTCAAGGGGAACCGTTGCTAGGGACGTTTTACGAGACGGAATTACAGCCTGTCGTAAAAACACAGCAAGACTAATACACGGTGGAGCAGATTTTGAAAACGGAACATGGACGTGGCAAACTGTTTCATTTCGTCAAATGGCAAGGCTGGCCCAGTTCCTTCAAATCCTGGGTCGGTGCCAAGCAGGTGAAACGACTATAAAGCCAGACACCACTGCCGTCATCCTTCATTCCACGTCCGACCACAGTGCTATGGACAAACAGCAGCTGCCTCTGAACACAGCGTCTCCCAAAACGCGCAAAGCGCAAGTGGGCTTTGTGGTGATACTGCTAACCCTGCTGAGTGTGTTGTACGGAGGTGTGTTTTACGACGTAGCCTATGTCAGCACGTTACTTAACCAACTGAGAACACCAGCCACCAGTGAAACCGGTCTACAGATAGCACCAGTCAACCCCGTTGCGAGCCCAGTCACCACCACACGCCGTGTACAAGCCACGTCGAGCTCCACACCAAGCTCCACATCTACACCAAGTACACCCACTACGTGTGAAGACCCACCGGCTTTCATCCCTCACAGTGAACAGACAACGACGACCGACGTTGTACCCACCACCATCATCACTCGCAGTGAACAGACAACGACGACCGACGTTGTACCCACCACCACCACTCCAGTTCACTCGTACGAAATTTACAAGAGCGGGTTACCACGACAACGGATACACCTCGAACCATGGACCCTCGGTGGCAGCATCCCTTCACTTGCGTCATCGCAGGACCGACGGGTTCCGCCAAAACGCACTTCGTCCGGAAGCTCCTTCAACACGCCGACAGCATGATCACCCCACCCATTGCGCGAGTCGTGTGGTGTTACGGAGAATGGCAGGAAGCGTATGCAGCAATGCCCCACATCACGTTCGTGGAAGGCCTACCCAACTTCGCCGATTTGGAACTCGACACCTTGGTGGTTCTGGATGATCTCATGGCGGAGACGGATGCGCGGGTCACCCAACTCTTTACCAAAGACAGCCACCATCGACGGCTCAGCATCATCTACATTGTGCAGAATCTGTTCAGTAAAAACAAAGAACATAGGAACATCAGCTTAAATGCCCACTACCTGGTGGTCTTCAAAAACCCGAGAGATACCACTCAATTGCTGCACCTGGCGAGACAGATGTATCCCGACCGCACACCGTTTGCGTTGGAAGCCTTTAAAGATGCCACAACCCCTCAGCACGGGTATATGCTCTTCGACCTCAAGCAAGCCACCCCCGACCACCTTCGACTACGGACCGGCATCTTTCCCGGAGAGGCCCACCACGTGTACATTCAAAAATAATGTAAGCACACCCACAGTGGCTCCCCCAGCTGGAGTGTGTGTTTGATGATGGGGATAATAAAAAGAATGAATACCACAGCATGGTTGACTTTGTCTCTGAAGTAGATAAAAAGGGCAGAGTTGTGGGGTTCTAGCATTAGTTGTACATGATGTCTGCGCGAGTACGGAAGCACGCTCCCACGCTCCGTGTATTGAAGACGGCCCCACCCGAGTTGGTCCGAACCATTGTACGTGATGCGGACCCTGACCTTGTACGCTGTCTGTGCGAGATCGGGTACAACCTGTTAAAAGGCAACGTACCACTGACTCCGGCTCAGAAGACCAAGTTGACCAAGCATAAGACAGGTCTCCGAACCTTAGTCCAGAAGCGGGTCCCTCAAACACAAAAGAAAAAGGTGTTACAGAAAGGCGGCTTTCTCGGGGCCATCTTAGCACCGTTGGCCGCTTCCGTGTTGGGTCCAGTATTGGGTGGACTCTTCGGCCGACAATGAACCACACGAAAAAAATGGTCCTCGTCGAACCACGATTCCTTCAAAACCTCCAATCGCCCTACCCTGTCCACCTACGGTGAAGACCATAAACACCCTCGATGGAGAGATGCAACAGATCTTACAGAGACCGGGGTTAAGCGACAGTGAGAAAGTACAACGGTACAATGAGACGCTACAACGGTACATGACGTTCATGGACCAATACAAAACCCTCTCTACCCCACCACCACCACCACCACCACGTGACACACCGCCGACCTCAGTACCGCTCCAACAGCCGCCGTTACCAGGGGTACCACCCACAGCCCCTCAGTGGGTGGAAGACGAAGTGCTGAAGAGTGTACCTGCATCGTTCAAGAAACAAGCTGGCCTGGTATTACAACGGATGAAACAGAATCCTAACATGACTTGGAATGATAAAGGCGAACTCCTGGTACAGAATCAGGTGGTTCCCGGCACCCACATGACGGATTTAGTGAATGACCTGATGCGTCAACGCAGGTCGCACACGGATCCTCGAGGATGGGAGGTCTTCGCTCAAGGCTTGAAAGACATGCATGTACCACAGGAATTGGTGGGGAACCCCCACCGCTGGGCCTTTATGCAGCGAACCCAGCAATCGCCGAGTGGCCCACTACCTTCTTGGGAAGCCGAATGGGAACCGGAGTCACCCCCCAAAACTCCACCACCACAACGGGCACCTTCTTTTCAGACCTTTAAAAAACCACCCTTGATCAAGACACCCCACATCTCCAGAGCCGTGACACGTAGCAAGTCAACGCGACGAACACGACGCCGGACACAACCGCCCAAGGCCTGGAACACCTATTAAAACCAACAGCAGCAGCAGGACAGCTCAGTCGCCATGTTTTACCTCACCCTACCCAGTAACAGTTCGCTGGATGTGTTTCCTGACAACACCGTGGCCAAGTACGTGACCCAGTTACCGCAACCGTTGCATTTACCTGGACGATGGGAATGTGGCCTCGTGGATATCCAATACCCTTACTCGTGGTACAACGTGCGAGCCAATGAAGTGTGGTACGAGGTGACCTACGAAGGAAAAGACACCCGACTCACCCTCCCCGAAGGCCAATACGATACTCCCAAGGAGTTCATGGGTGGGCTGTCAAGACTGTTGCATTATAAGGCTCTACGGGAGGTCAAGAATACTTCAAAACCCATCAAAACCTATCCCTTCAAGAATCACGTGGACTTCGATTACAACGCACACAACGACAAGGCACAGCTTATCGTCACCGCCAACGCGAGTGTCGTACTGAGTCCTATCCTACAACAAATGCTGGGTTTCGATCTACAGACGTTCGCTGGTCCCACCGCCCACCAAGGCGAGATCCCGATGGATATGAAGTCGGGTATGTACGGACTCTACGTCTACTCGGACGTGGTGGACAACCACATCGTGGGCGATATCAACACACCTCTGTTACGGGTGGTGCCCATTAAAAAGACGTATGGAGATCAAGTCACCCACAGTTTCACCCACATGCTCTACCTGCCCGTACGACAAACCGACATCAACACGATCACGGTGGATATAAGAGATGACACGGGACGACCGGTGGCATTCGAACGCGGGAAAGTGGTGCTGACACTTCATTTTCGACAAGCACGTGCTCCCCACTTTGCATAATGAAAGTGCCTTACGAGTGCGATGCACGCAGCTATATGGACTATTATGTCCAACAGGCCGGGGTGGCTTTCCGGTCTTTAGCGGTGCACGCATGCAACGAGGACATGGACTGGGGAACATACTCGGCAGCATGTCAAAACGTTCCTGCCCTTGGTGACGCGTGGGGTGAAAGCAATCGGCAAACAAGCGGTACGCAGTGGACTGCAAGTGGCCGGTGATGTCTTGGGGCGTACGGCACACAAAGAATCCTTGAAACGGCGGGCCAAAGAAGCGGGAGGCGTCTTGGTGGCCAAAGCACAACGCACCGTAGGGAATAAAAGAGCTGCCCCACCGAGACCACGCACCAGTCGACGACCGACCCAGCGACGACGCACATCGAAGACCCAGGATATCTTTTCTTAAACATGTCCTTGATCCACGCAGAGTCCTGCCCCTCCACCAACAGTGAATTTGATTTGTGGACCGTGCCGCCCACACAGACCAGTGCCGAACAAGGATTATGGGTGGAGCATCTCCCGCTCTCCAGCATCAACGAAACAGGGCCCATCGAGTTCACCATCAGTAATGCGGATACGGCCTATGTGGATTTAGCCCATACATACTTGTATGTGAAAGCCAAGGTGGTCAATGGGGAAGGCACCAGAATCATCCAAGCTGCAACGGTGGGCCCGACGAATCTCTGGCTGCACTCGATGTTTCAACAGGTGGATAGTTTTCTCAGCGACAAACTCATCAGTGACTCGACCAACACGTACCCCTATCGAGCCTACATCGAGACACTGTTGTCGTATGGCCGAGAGGCTAAAAATCTCAGCTGACAGCCGCTTTATTCTACCAGGACACACCCGAGCACATGGACACGGTGGACAATGTGGGATATAACAAACGGAAGGCTTTCACTGCGAACAATGCCTCGGTGGATCTCATGGGTCGACTGCACGCAGACATGTTCATGCAAGACCGGTACCTCTTGAACAAGATCCCCATCAAAATCCGACTGATACGGGCGCCTCCAACCTTCGCCTTGATGGCCACTAACGTAGAGGGGCATGCAGCTGACTATAAGATTGTTATCCAAGAGGCAGTCCTGTATGTCCGAAAAGTGAAACCGAATCCAGCCGTTCAATTGGGACACATGAAAGCCTTGGAAACAAAACCAGCCCAGTACCATATCCGACGTGTACAAACCAAAGTGTTCTCTGTGCCTGCTGGAAATATGGGCGCCAACAAAGAAAACCTGTTCCTGGGGGAACTACCCTAGCGATTGATCCTGGCCTGTGTGCAAAATACCAGTTTCAGCGGAACCTACCCAGAGAAGCCGTTCGACTTTAAACATTTCGGCATCAATTTTGTGGCCCTGCATGTGGATGGACAACAGGTCCCAGCCACGGCCTTAACACCGAACTTTGAGCGCAGGAATTTCATTCGAGCCTATCAGAGCCTGTTTACAGCCACCGGTCAAATCAACCAGGACGAAGGGAATTTGATCAGTCGGAAGGACTATGGGAACGGATACACGTTGTTCTGTTTCGATCTGACCCCCACCTTAGAGAACGACCATCAGCTGGCCCTGGCCAAGCAAGGCAATTTACGGTTGGAAATCCACTTTGCACGAGCCCTCGCGACCACCGTCAATGTGATCTGCTACGCCGAGTTTGACAACATCATTCAAGTGGACAAGGCGCGCAACGTCCTGTGTGACTTTTCCACCTAACATGGATACAAACCAGATAACCACCGTGCTGGAGAATGACCCAGGGACACGTATGGTCTTTCAAGGGGTGTTCGCCCGAGATGTGTTCCCATTAGACCGTATGTATCCTGCTGCTTACGTTCTCAACACGGACCCGATGGATCGGCCCGGTGAACATTGGGTGGCCGTGTACTTGACAGAACAGCAGGGCGAACACTTTGACCCGTACGGCCTGCCACCCCTCCATCCCGATTTAACAGACTTCATGGATCAAGGCACAGAGACGTGGTGTTGGAACAGTCAAACGTTGCAAAGCCTGACCAGTAGCGTGTGCGGACAATATTGCTTGTTTTACCTGTACCATCGATGCCGGGGAAGACCCTTATCTACCATCGTACAGATGTTTGACGAGTACCCCAAGGCCGAGGACCGCAATGTACTCGTATATGACTGGGCCGCCCATCATTTCAATGTCCAAGCCCCGTTCTGGGCTTAAGTTCTTTCAATGTACACACGCCCGCTATTCTGGGCTTAAGTTTATAAGTCCCCTGTTCTGGGCTTCAGTTCTTTCAATGTACAAGCTCCCTGTTCTGGGCTTCAGTTCTTTCAATGTACAAGCCCCCTGTTCTGGGCTTCAGTTCTTTCAATGTACAAGCCCCAATGTTCCGGGCTTCAGTTTTCACGTGGTTGTTCTCACGTTGTTGTTGTTGTTACTGAATAAAAAAACAAAATGAGATCTCACCAAAAAACATGAAACTGGCTTTGAATACCGTATTAGCCAATCAGTGGCCTAGAATGGAGCCAAAGGTAACCCATCCATGTCCAGAAAACATTACCCGGATGTACAAGAACCCAGATGTAGACGCGGACGTAGGCGAAAGCATCTCAGTACCCGGATGTAGGCGCAGACGTGAGCAAAATTCTAGTACCCGTCCATTGGTTCTTTTATCGATCGCTCATTGGCTCTTTTTCTCGACCGCTGATTGGTCCAAATGGAACTGCCCATCCTTCCCAGGTTAATTTACAATCCCCTTTTTTGGGGTTCAAGCTCTGTATATCGATGCCGCAACATTGTCGCCGAACCTTGCCGAAAGGGAGACCTTGGACCTTTTGACCTGGATGTGACCTTTGACCTTTTGACCCGACATTCATCCGCGCACTGCCGGTGATGACGCGCGCGCGCGCGTGCGGCCGGAGAACCCGCGCGCGCGCGCTGCGGCCGGGGCGGGCCGGGCCGGGCCGGGAAAGTTGGAGGTAGTGTTTGAGCATTCTGAAAAACCGGAAGTGACGTCACACACTTGCGCAGACCCACCAAACCACGTGAATGTTAGTCCAGGTGGATGCTCCCCCACCTATGATTCACATGGATACCTCACTCGACACAATAGGCCCATTAGGGGCCCACCTAGACCACAAAAACGTCTATTTCCATACCCTTTGGCTACCGCGCATGCGCAGAATGACCCTATTTCTACCCCACATCCACGCCATCAGATGCTCCATTACATAGGCTTCACATTGATACCTCACACGACCCATTCGAACCGTGAATAGCCCATCTCTAACCCAAACACACCCACACACACCCCCAAAAATGCCTGCTTTCTATACTACGGCCAGGCTGCGCATGCGCAGAATGACCCTATTTCTACCCCACATCCACGCCATCAGATGCCCCCTCACATAGGCTTCACATTGATACCTTACACGACCCATTCGAACCGTGAATAGCCCATCTCTAACCCAAACACACCCACACACACCCCCAAAAATGCCTGCTTTCTACACTACGGCCAGGCTGCGCATGCGCAGAATATTGACAACGTACGAACCATTAGTGTAGTCAAGTGCTCCTGCATGAGAGCTTCACATTGATACCTCACTCGACCCCATCGGACCATTAGTGGCCCACCTAGATCCCAAAACGTCCACCCCGTATGGACCTATACACCCATAGCCATGCAGTATAGGCCTATGGGCCTACCCAGGCCTCGGTGACTTTTTTCAAAAATTTCACCGTTTCGTGCCGGGACACTTCCTATCATGTTTGTCTTGACGAGACTAAGAAAACAAATCCAAACAACCATACCGCAAATGTATAGAAGTAGGTTTCCCAGTGGGACAAACATTGGACCTATACCCCCATAACCCGTATATGGGACTATATGGGTCTCCCTGAACTTTTTTCAAAAATTTCACCGTTTCGTGCCGGGACACTTCCTATCATGTTTGTCTTGACGAGACTAAGAAACAAATCCAAACAACCATACCGCAAATGTCTAGAAGTAGGTTTCCCAGTGGGGCAAACATTGGTCCTATACCCCTAGTATGGGACTATATGGGTCTCCCTAAACTTTTTCCAAAAATTTCAACGATTCGCTCCGCCACACTTCCTATCATGTTTGTCTTGACGAGACTAAGAAAACGAGACCCCACAACCTATACCGCAAATGTCGAGAAGTAGGTTTCCCAGGATGGTCCTATACCCCCCATACCCCATATAGGCATTTCCCCGTAATTTAGGATGAAGTCCGTGTTCCGTATTTTTTCAGGAAAATTTTTACATACACCCACCCTGGAACTAGGGGGAGATAACTCTACTGATAGGCAAGCCCCGTTAAGCCGCGACCTATATACCCCATATAGGCATTTTCCCGGATTTTTCGATAAAGTCCGTGTTCCGGGGGTTTTTTCATGAAATATTTTACATGCACCCACCCATGACTGGATGCCCCTTCACATAGGCTTCACATTGATACCTCATACAACTCCATCGGCCCATTAGGGGCTCCCCTAGATCCCAAAACGTTTATTTCCATACCCCTGGTCCACCGCACATGCGCAGAATGGTGACAACGCTCGAGCCACTAGTTCAGTCAGATGCCCCCTCACATAGGCTTCACATGGATACCTCATATGACCCCATTGGACCATTAGTGGCTCCCCTAGCTCCAAAACGTCTATTTTCATAACCTTTGGCCACCGCGCATGCGCAGAATGGTGACAACGCTCGAGCCACTAGTCCATTCAGATGCCCCCTCACATAGGCTTCACATGGACACCTCATACGACTCCATCGGCCCATTAGGGACTCCCCTAGATCCCAAAACGTCTATTTCCATACATGTCTTTCCGGTCAACGTATTCTCCATTTCCCCACAATGGCGGTCACCTTCGGGTCTTTCCGTTCAACGTAGCCGCCATTTTCCCACAATGGCGGTCACCTTCGGGTCTTTCCGTTCAACGTAGCCGCCATTTTTCCACAATGGCGGTCAATGGCGGTCACCTTCGGATCTTTCCGGTCAACGTAGCCGCCATTATCCGCCATTTTCCCACAATGGCGGTCAATGGCGGTCACCTTCGGGTCTTTCCGGTCAACGTAGCCGCCATTATCCGCCATTTTCCCACAATGGCGGTCAATGGCGGTCACCTTCGGGTCTTTCCGGTCAACGTAGCCGCCATTATCCGCCATTGTGGGAAAAACCCCAGTACATCAACAGACACGGAGAGACACAGACAAGTCTAGACATGTCCAAAGGTCACGCCCCATTCACCCAAACCGGAAGTGACGTCATTTTTACATCCGGGTGAAATGCGGTCCGATTTGCTTAGACACTACTACTTACATTCTTTCTGGAATGTGACGATTTTAATCAACGTCACCAAACAGTACTTTATAAACTTATGCTATAACAACCACCTCCACTCAAAGTTTCTCATATCTGGCGATAAATATCACTTGCTGATAATAAAAAAAATAAAAAAAATACGAGCGTAGCGTGCCAGATCAATGGCGTGACGTTTCGTAACTTGTGTCTAATTCCGCTTAACCGGAGGTAGGGGCCGTATAAACCCATGTACTTCAAGCTCCTCATGGTGTTCATATGAACAGATCTAGACACAACCAAAGCGTGGCTGAGATACATCATTCTCTAGATAACGACTTTACTACGAAAATTATATGGATTACGGATACTGATCAGCGATACGGATTTTATTTTTTTCAACATCATAATGTCTCGCCGGCATTATTGAAAACATTTCCTCTAGCAGAAAAATAGCCTATGTTAATGTATACTGTAACCCAATAGCCTATGTTAATGTATACTGTAACCCAATAGCCTATGTTAATGTATACTGTAACCCAATAGCCTATGTTAATGTATACTGTAACCCAATAGCCTATGTTAATGTATACTGTAACCGTTTGTTCTTTGAATTTGTTGTTAATGCTGTTAATTGATTTAGATCTTTGTATTATGGACACAGAAATTCTCTAATGGGCGACAGATGAATATTGAATGACCGAATAGACGTCTGTATTTTTACAAAATCTTAATAAACAGCACTTTCGTAAAGTCAAACTACAATTTGAAATTGGAGACTACAATTGGACATATACTTAGTGACGAAAAATGGTGCAGAATTAACCTTAATATAAATAAATGAACCAATGATGATACATTCCGGTGGTTCCAGTATCGTATTGTGAATCGTATACTTACTACAAATATATTTGCTAACATAATTAAGCCATGAGAATCAACTGTTGACCGCTTCTATCTTTCAAAATTGTTTTTATTATATTGGGGATAGCAGGGGCGGAGGGTGAGGAATGTTGCCAGCGTCATGCGAACGAGATTTTTCGATGATGAACCCGAAAATTCTTCACGAAAGACTTCTGGATATAGGGAATGTGGGATGTGAATCCAACGTCTGACAGCACCCTAAATCAATAAAGCAGACCAAGAACATTTGAACTCCTTCTTTCTCGTATAAAACAGTCTAAGAATATTTGGATACTATAGACAAGCCACGGGCGAGGCCATGTCGGTATCTCCATCACGGGTGCATCCATATTTCTGATGGAAGAATTTGCCAATGTGACGTTCACCGTGCTGAGAAGGGTCGCCCCGGAATAAAATCACATTTTTGACCGGGTAAGAGGACGTCTATCTAATTTCCGGTGGTCATTGATTGGAACCTGGGTGGACAGATGAGTGATCAATAATTTACTAATAATAATTACTTCTGACAGTTCGATATCTACGAACGCGCGGGTCTCCAACTATAGGCGTGGATACTGGTTACATTCGAGAATTTTCATAGCTAGCCAATCTTGTTTTACTCATGACTGTATTTGTCCTCAAGGACTAGTGGGACTTTTTTTGGAACGTCAGATAGGATAGTTTCAAGCGTGTGATTTTACATGAAAAAAAATGAATTCTTCAGATGATCAATACATATGATCAATCAATAATCTTCCTGCGTTTTACTACTCGGCTCAAATTTTTTGCAATCATCAAAAGACATGGATCGATGTCATACCTAGATCTATTTCAGCTTAACTCTATCTGGCCTGGGGGGACCATTATGGCCCCTCTACCAAACATTTTAGGCTATCTCCAGAACGACACAAAAATAAGAGAGCTGACACTCCGTGCTTGGCTTGACCTCACCAAGAGCAAGGTCGTTGAAACAATCCGCCATATTGACAGAAGTATCCTTCCCCATGCAAAACAAGTATGAGAAGCCCCAATTCGCAAGAAGTTCTAGCAAATCTCCAGAGTAAATTCGTCATAGTCCCAGCAGACAAAGTTCCAAATAATATAATATTCATATGTAAATATTACTATTACCAGGTGCTGGTTGAAGAATTGAGAGGAAACATATCGTCATCAAATACGTCTACTTACTCTCAAACGGCATTTACTCTGGAAGATTTATTTAACAATCACAAAACGTTTCTCAAGGAAAGAGATATTTGTATTCCAACCAAACATAATGATATACCAAAAGTATACTGGACCCCCAAAATGCATAAATCACCATACAAAGCTAGATTCATAGCTGGTTCTGGAAGCTGCACCACCAAGCTTCTTTCAACCTGGTTGACGAGGGCCCTTCAGGAGGTAAAAACATTTTGGGAAAGGTATTGCGCCACTATTTCTAAAAACTCTGGCGTTGAATGTATGTGGATATTGAAAAACTCAAAATGTCTTAGGGAAGAACTTGATGCTAAAGGTCACATACCGTATAGACATGTATCCACATGAGATTTCTCGACTCTCTATAGTACAATCCCTCATCGGGACCTTATTGACCGTCTAAGTTCATTAATAGTATCTGTGTTCAAGAAAACTGATCGTAGATATATTAATGTCGGATGCCATAAAGCAATCTTTAGCTCTACTACATACAAGAGATATCATTCATGGGATGTTTCTTTGTTGATAGAGTTGGCTGATTTTCTCATTAATAATATCTATGTGAAATTTGGCAACACAATATATCAGCAGCATATAGGTATTCCAATGGGTACTAATTGTGCACCCCTTTTGGCTGACCTATATCTGTTCTCTTACGAATATGACTATATGCAGGCGCTTTCAAAATTCCTTTCTGGACAGTAATATTCCAGTGGGACCTGCATATGGCGTATACATATCACGCCTAGTAGCATTTGCTAGATCCTGTGTTAAATGTGACGATTTTAATCAACGTCACAAAACACTGTTGCAGAAACTTATAAAACAGGGCTACACCACCAAGCGCCTCCACTCAAAGTTTCTCAAATTTGACGATACATATCGCATGCTGATAGCAAAATACGAGCGTAGCGTGCAAGATCTATGGCGTTACGTTTCGTAAGTTGTGTCTAATTCCGCTTAACCCGGGCTAGGGGCCGTATGAACCCATGTACTTCAAGATCCTCATGGTACTCATATGAACAGTCACAATCAAAGCGTGACTGAGATACATCATTCTTTAGATGACGACTTTACAACGAATATTATGAATTAAGAATACTGATCAGCGATACGGATTTGATATTTTTGGAACATCATGTCTTGCCGGCATCATTGAAAATTGTTGACCGCTTCTCTCTTGCAGGAAACAAGCCTAGGTTTATGAATATATGATTGTCTTTGGTGCTAATACTATTATATGGAAAATGGATAGGTCTTTGGATTATGGACGCGGATATTCTATAATGGACGACGGCTGAATTATGAATGACGGACCAGACGCTTGTAATTTGTATTTTATCATATCGGGGTCATTTTGAACCTATTTGTATAACCCCCCGATGAGTAGATCATGGGTAACTTCAAGATGACGACCACGTTGTTTACAAGAAAAGTGAGGGTTTTCGTCATTTTTCTTCAACATTTCTGCTTTTCTGCGAGGAAAAGTGAGCAAAATAAATGTTATTTCACATCAGATTAATTTTTACTAATTTATCATGCAGTTTTCGCGGAGAAATTACATAAATCAAAAATTCGAAAAATCTGACGGAAAAATCGACGGAAGAAAACTTTTCTGAAAATGACGTCACTATGACGTCATCAAAGCGGCCATCTTGATTTTTTTACATTTTCTGTTAGAGCATCACCCAAGGGAATAGTGTGGTAAGTTTCAGCCCCCTCGCTCAAGGGGTAAGAAAAATAATTATGGGGCCACTTCGTTCCCCTTCCCCCCCAGGCCTGGACAGGTCCCAAAAAGACCAGGTCAGACAGGGTTAAGCGGTATTTTGCCGGACCAGTATCGTTCACTTTGTAATTCCATTATTATTCTCTAAACTTGGGATAGAATCGAAACAATGAAACATGCTCCAAGATAATATCCTCTTTGAAAGTTTGAGGTACCAAGTATGATTGGCACTCCAATCCAGTTTTTTGCGCTTCTCTTTATTAGAATTACAATGAGCTTCGTTTTTCCTATCAAATTGGGCTTCGTTTGACAGCAATACCAGAGCATTTCATATCGATGTTCAATTGGATGGAACGTATATATGTTTGTACGGCTCAGCGTCTTGAATTTTCGGTAGATCTTTTCAGAATGAAAAAACTTGCATCCCAAGTGAGTCCCTTGCATGTAGATGACGTAAATGGTCACCAAATCGTCATATCTCATCCAGGCACATTGCTTCACTTTGCTAGGTGAGAATCTGGAACTGTAATTGTGAAACGTGCAAATCAAGAACACGTAAGCCGAAATGGGTCCTCTGGAAAAAGTCATTTGAAACGTACAATCAGGAAAAATGCATTTGTAACGGGAACTCCAGAGAAGAAATATATTTTGAATCAGACATGTATAACAAGTAATTTGGACAACAAGGAACAAATAATTTGAAACCGGCACTCGGAAACACGTAATTTGAAACGGGCAATCAGAAACAAGTAATGTATAACGTACAATAAGGGCCACTCATTTTAAACGAGCAACCAAGAACAATAATTTTAAATGGGCAATCTGGAAACCGGTAATCAGAACGGGTCATCTAGGTCAAGTAATTTGGAACGGAAACTATATAATAAGTAATTGGAATCAAGGAACCAAGAAAATATTTTCAAAAGGGTAATCTGGCAAAAAGTCATTATAAACAGGTAATCTAAAACAATTCATTTCTAAGGGACAAAAACGAAAGATTAAGTTTGAATGCCCAAACAAGAAAACTAATTTTAAGCGGGCAAACTAGTTACTTGAAACATGCAATCTGGGAACAAGTCTTTAGAAACGGATGATCTAGAACAAATCATTTGGAACGGACAATAAAAACAAGGGTGAGTGAATGTGATTTCACATCGCTTTCAACACTATTTCAGTCATATGACGACGTTTGGTTCCTATACCTTTTCACATTCGGAAACCACACGGGCAGTGTCCTGTACTTCTATCACCCGGAACCCCACCGGTGGGGGTCCAATTCCTTTTCCCACCCGGGAACCCCAAGGGTGCCCCAGTTAGTCGCCTCTTACGACAAGCTCTCTGAGGAGCTGGGGCCTATTCTTGCGATGACCTGGAGTGTGCACAATGCCACCCCAGGTCAATCCCCGGAAGCCCCACGAGACCAATAAGAACAAGTTTGAAAGGTACAATCAGAAACAAGATGTTTGGAGCGGACACTCAAGAAAAGCAATTTAAATCCGACAATCAATAAGTAAGTAATCTGAAAGGGGCAAACGGTATCTACTAATTTGAAAGGGACAATCAGGTGCAAGTAATTCGAAACTATACATTGGTATAAATAATTTGAAAAGGGTAACCCGAACACAGTTATTTGAAACAGGCAATCTGAGAACAAAACATCTGAAACGCGAAATCCGGAACAATTAATTTCAAGCGTGCAATCCGGAACAACGAACTACAAACGTGCAATAAGTGGTTTGAAATAGAACGATCTGGAATAAGTCATAAGTGGCAATCAGAACCAAGTTATTTGACCTCTGTAATCTGGACTAAATACTGGTACATGTAATTAAACCGAGAAATCTGCAAAATAACTTACCACAGTTTGATACTCTCGCCTGGTACGACTTCCGGTTAAGTGTTCTAAAGCCCTTAATGAAGTTTTCCTCATTGAAATATGGCTCAGGTAATATATCATTGAAGACTTCCTGGAAGATAGGATGTAAATCCATCGATACAGAAAATACTCAGTGACCATCTATTAATTCTCTGATAGCCAAGTCTTGTCTGACCAATTAACAATGGCTGATAAAAGTTCCTTTGGACTCGCCGGTCGTTATATATGATCTCAAATTCAACCATCGATAAAAGATGAACAAGTGTATATTATTTCCATGTTGGAGACAAAAGCCGAAAGTGGTTGTCCTCGTACTATGACACTACCGATATATATGTTCTATAGTTTACGCGACAACGAACAATCAGACCTATGTGACCTGTTTTCGAGACAAATCCCAACATTGAATACACAAGATGACATGACGTGATCGATCAAACTTTTAAAAGTAATCTGTTGTACGCAAATATTCAACAATGAACCAGATTTAAGCTGTGTTTTTTCCGCATTGTTTTCTATATATAGTCTCCAATAAGCTGAGAGCGGGTATATGATGCTGGAATCATCCGGTTGGTGAAAAGGATATTTAGTCCTCCCGGTTTGCTAGTCCGCTCAATATATTTTAACCTCATATCTGTCACTGTAATCTGATCGAGCTATCCAATGGACTAGCATTTGAAGTATCGTAAGGACAGAGTGAGTGAGTGAGTGAGTGAGTGAGTAGTAGTGTTTAACGTCGTTTTCAACCTTGTTTCAGTCATATCACGACGGTGTCCACATGTGCCAGAACACGAGAGTGCTCATAGTTCCTATTACCCTGGACACTGATCAGCCCAACCAGTATAGCACCCGGTCACCCATCCAAGTATTGACCGAGCTTAACGTTACTTAACTTCGGTGATCAGACGAGAACAGGTGTGTCCAAAGCTATAAGCCGTACCATTCGTAAGGACAGAAGGAAGAACCTACGTATATATGTCGAAGAAAATATGGTGTACAATTTTGCAGTTACGTGTTTACGCACCTGACCCCACCCCCCAAAATGTTCTCCGGGCTAACGTATACTTTGACAGAATGCAACAATTCCCCTCTCTCAAAACACATGGAGGATTCAACATTCAGAGGTGGTTCACCGTGTCCGTGCTTCTTCATTTGTGACAAAAATAGACGGGAACGACAAGTTCGAACAATCGCGGCTCTGATGTGCTTTTTCATCAATGAGGGATCACTCTAAAAGTTAGTATAGGAAGTAATGATGAATCATGGCCTTAGGACTACCAGATACAGCGAAATCAAGCATAGGAGAGTTTTCCCCCGGAGAAATCTATAGTAAGAGATAAGAGACGCATGGGTCAACATAGCAATGATCCGTAAACTAAAAGAACTGCAAGGAAATGCGTGGTCACGTATCAATCTATCCGCCGCTGTTGCAAATAGCTGGTCAGTTTATAGACCGGACAGTCTCCTGGGTAGTCCCACAAAAATCAGCGGATTCAATAGACTTGATGACAAATTACGGATTTAGCAGCTAATGTAGTGGCTTGGGGAATCATAGAGAAAAAAACAATTGTTATTGATACGGAACATCCGGAACATCAGCCCGACAGTGCATAATTTTTACTACAAGATACGGATGCTGCGATTAAAGTTTTTTCAATTATGGAGTCAGAACTTCGGCATGAAAAATTTCTGGTTCTATGGAAAGTGGGATCTGAATCTAATGTCAGGGCTCTCACTGACCCACAGCCAAAATATAGGGCTAAATATAGGGACATAGTAATGGCCAAAATATAGGGCAAATATAGGGATATAATGACACAAATATAGGGCGAATATAGGTCAAAATCCAGAAAACATGGCATTTCAGTCACCAACAGGGATAATTACTTGTTAATTGCAATCTCATATGATCAGTGTTTTTGGGCCTGTACTCAACACTGGGACAAGATAGAACATGTACAATTTAGTTTGAACACTTCCGACTCGGTCGCGTTGTTATTTGGGAGGATTTAAATAGGCCAACTATTTGTGTATATGTATCACAATAAATACAAGGTCAGAGCTGCGCGAAACAGCACGAATAATCCTGAAAATATAGGAATAATAGGGCAAAATCGGTCAAATTTGAGAAAATATAGGGGGAAAAAAGGGGAGAGCAGAAAATATAGTAAAAAATAGGGAAAATAGGGCCAGTGGGAACGCTGTAATGTCTATCTCGACATAAAACAACGACCTAAATCAGTAGCAGCCAAATGGCATTTGAGCTCTTCTTTCCCACTAAAAAGTGGCCTAAGAACGTTATTAGACAAGCCACTGCACTGGCGACTCCTTGTCGATATCTTCGCCAAATTTGTATCCAGATTTTGCGATGGAAATAGGCGTTTTTTCAGCGGTTTCTTTTGTGGTGCTGGCAGTCTGGCGTTCACCGTGTTGCGAAGGGTCGCCCAGAAATAAATATCACATTTGTGACCGGGTTAAGAAGACGGCTGTCTAATTTCCGGTGTCTATTGATTAGAATCTGGGTGGAGAGACGAGTGGTCAGTGAAGGACACGATGGTCGACCGGAATAATCTACATAGTAATAATTACGACATCCAATAGTTCGATTTCCCCGAAGGCGCGGCCCTCCGACCAGGCGACTAGATTTCTGATTACTTCCGCGATTTTTTGTAGCTAGCCATTCTTGCTTTACTCATCATGGCTGTATTTGTCTTCAAGGGCAAGAGGTTTTTATTATTTGGAACGTCAAATAGGATAGTTTCAAGCGTGTGATTTCACTCAAGCAACAAAATGAATTCTTCAGATGATCAATACATTGAAGTCGTCATAGTGACCGTTTTACTGCTCCGTTCAGTTTTTTTTTGGCAATTATTCGAAGACATTGATAACTGTCATGCTCAAGTTCTATTTCAGCTAAGGTATGATATTTTGTCTGACCAGTATCGTTCACATTGAAATTCCATTATTATTCTCTAAACTTAGGATAGAATCAAGACAATGAAACGTGCTCCGAGACAATTTAGCGCTGGCAGTCCTAATTATGATTGGCATTTCAACTCAGTTTTTGCGCTTCTCTCATTGGAAATGCAATGCTTTAACTCCGCTTTACTGAGGTTGTACAAATTGCGCCTCGTTTGACTGTACTTCCTTCTTGGTTTTGTAATAATTTCTATCGATTTTCCATTCGAAGGAACGTGTCTACGTTTAAACAGCATCTTGCAATTTCGGTAGATTGGTACATGGCACGTAAATGAACAAGTCACTTGAAAGTGACAAGTAATATAGAAGGGACAACAAGGAATCAGTAATTAGAAACAGGCACTCAGTAACACGTAATTTCAAACGAGCACACACAAACAATAATTTTAAACGGATAATCTGAAACAAGTTGTTTCAGAACGGCAATTTGGGAATACGTCATCGGAACCGCGCCATCTAGAACGGAAAATGAATAATGTTAAGTAATTTGAAACAAGCACCAAAGAAAAGTAGATTTGAACGGGATTCTGGAACAAGTTTTTTGAAGCATGCAATCTGAGAACAAGTCATTTGAAACAGACAATCAAGACGAAATCATTTGAAATGTACAATCCATAACAAGTAATTCCTAACGTGCATTCCGGTACAAATAAATTGAAGTGTGCAATAAGTCATTTGAAATCTGGAATATGTCACAAGGGGCAACCTGGATATTTATAACTAACCTTCATGGTTTGAAAGCATCTAAAGAATTAACTGTGTTCAAATGAGTTCAAGTCATTGTTTATAGAATCCTTGTCTCAACCATAACTTGATATCATGTAAAGAATTGTGTTCATGTTAATTGTTTTGTAAAACTGCTCACTAGCCATTGTATATAGAACGTTCAGCTTGGAAGGTTAACTGTTTTATTCACCCTGTATATTTTCTCTTGAACAACTACTACCTCTATATTCCTGACGATGGTATAACCTGTACCGAAATGATATCACAATGACTTCACTTTTTGGAGTTACTTTCATACTAGTTTAATCGTACTTGTTTTCACAACTAATTGTACTTATTTGATTTCCTGCAAGAAGTGTGGTCAACAGTTTGCTGGCAAGACGATCCAAAGACTACATCTTAGGGCAAAAGGTCACAGATAATCTGTCTGGAAAAAACTACTTCTTATATTTCTGCCCCGACCATGGCTGGGAGAATTTCAGTATCCAGATTATAGATATTGTATACCCATCTGCCACGGATTTCTATCATAGGTTTAAATGGTAATGTTAAAGGGTTCGGCAATGTAACAAACCACCGATCAGAAACATCCAATATCGCCCATCTATTACACGGGAACCAGGGTCGGAGAAAGTTTAATCGATCGACGATTTCAATTATTATTACTGTGAAATACTTAGTGGGTTTATCTAACACGCCAAATAGTGTACACACTTTCGTACAGTACTGTATGCTGTACTACTGAGGATTCTGAATCAATTGACAAAAGTGGTCCAACAGGGTGTAGCACCCGAATACAAAATACCATCAATCATAAGTAAAGTATGTCAAGATATAGCTTTATTCTTCGAGTATATCGTCCGGTGAAAACAATAATAATGGTCATAATAAACACTCCCAAAATTCTATATGACCCACAGTTTCGCAATGCTGTACAGTACCTAACTATTGCAAGTTCAAGGAACCGCCTTGCATTTCTTACACGTGCGCTAAATCAATAGCGAGTTATATATTTTTTTATTCTAAGGCCATGAACGAGTTTGACTGGAACGGATGCACGTCCGGTGCCAATACGTGTGTATGTGAGTCGTCGACATTCATCTATGAACCATGTAGACATATTGTGAGTGGTAACCTTGATAAGGTGTGCAATATGTCCCTTAAAATACTCCTGATGAAGTGACCAAAATATAGAGAGCCAAGGAGTGTCAATCTCGTGACCGACTAAATAATAATCATTAGCGCACTTTATCAGTACGTTGTTTAGTGGTCGAAACGAGAAAAGCAGAGCATGCAGTACTTGCTGACTGAGTGGATCTTACCAAAGACAATGGTGTCAAAACTACCCGCCATATTGACAGAAATACCTTCCCTAAGCAAAACAAACATTGAAAGACCTCATGGTGCAATAAGTCGTAGCAGACATTCAATGTAAATTCTACATTGTTCCAGCAGACCCCAAAAGGCCCCAAATAATATCTTATTTATATGTAAATAGTACTATTACCAGGTGCTGGTTAAGAAGTTGAGTAGAAGGATTCCACCTGCTTCTGTATCGACAGACTTACATATGTTCTCGTATGAATACGCCTACATGAACATGTCAAAAAATAACCATTCTAAAGTCCACTCCTTCTCATTCACCAAACGCTATATAGATGATTTCCTAGCACTGGATAATTCTAACATTAGCGACGTTGTGAAGGATATATACCCCCTTCACTGAATTTGAAGAAAACCACAGATAGCCCCCGATGAAACATCACATCTGGACTTGTACCTTTACAAGAATGACCAGATGTTTCTCTCATCTCGATTCGACGACAAGAGAAGAGAGACGATTACAATTTTGACATAGTCAACTGCTCATTTCTGGATACCAAGGGCCTCCATACGGCGTATACATATCTAGCTTGATAGCATTTGCTAGATCAAGTGCAAAGTGTTAGGATTTTAATCAACGCCACAGAATATTACTGCAAAAACTCGTCAAATAGGGCTGTATCATCAAACCCCTTCATTCAAAATTTATCAAATTATGTGATAAATACCGTACACTGTGTTTAACCGCTCCATGTTGTTAAAATGAAAAATCACAATCAAAGTGTAACTGAGATATATACTGTGAAAGCGACTTGAAATTTGAATAAAGAATAATGGTCAGTGATTAGGATTTTATGTGTAGAACATCATCATGTCTTGCTGACATCATTGGGAAATGTTGATCGCTTCTGTTTTGTGGGAAATCTTCGTGTTTTTATTATTTTTATTTCATACACTTTTTGTTAAGAGGTTGTTGACTCTTGGGCTTATTCCATTTTCTACTGATGGTCTCGGTTGGGGTCGTGTATCGGTGCCGCTTTCACTGTTAGGACTCTGGCTGTCATGCAGGATGAGCCCTGATAGTAGCACCGTTGTTCCGGAGTATGTTTGGTCCTTTTTCCTCGAGATCCAGGCCAGGGGATTTTACCTCTGGGTCGGCGTTTTTTGTTTTGTTTTGTTTTTTGTTGTTGTTACCTTCAGACTATGGTTGGCACATGTTCTGATGACTTATTCATTTCATCAGTTGAAGGAGTTCCACACTTCCGGTTTCATCTTTATATGTAACGTAATTCCTTTTGCAGGATTACATTATTCCTGCGGTTGATTCTCTTCTGATATTTATGCTCCCTCGAGGTCGGCGTTGTCCTGAGATATCGGCTACGTCGTTTCCGCTTACTAACGGAACTTCGAGTTTGGTATTATCCCGCTATGGTGTTTTACGTTTTGATTATGTCCTGAAATCTTGTCAGTTTTGAAATGAAAACGACTGGTATTCTTAGGTATTATGTTTCTACCTTTACGTTTAGACAATAACCGCATGGGTTGGTACCCGCTGTACTTTCTCTTGCCCTTTGATGAAAGTTCAGACGGCATGTACCTTCCGACATTCGTGTAGTTTTCTCGCTGGATCGCTCTGTATTTTACATCCATTTTGCGCCTCCTGACTTCCGTTTAGGGTGGCACACCATGATGTCAGATGCATCTCAGATCCTTAATGGTTATCTCAAACAAGTTTGGGTCAGCAGGCGTCGAACTCTTTAGATTCCTATCACAGAGGATTTCAAACGTCGCCTACGTTGGTGATGAACATGATACCTGGAGTAAACCTTCCGTTCCGTCCACATCTGTTCAAGGACGCTTCGTTGGAGGGGTGTAGCGCCAGTCCCGATTACGAATCGATATCAGGCTGTTACACCTCACATGTTCTGGAAGTCATGGTCGTAGCCAAGCCGTCCAGACAGTGTTACCCCTTCAGCGGGATCAGTTTCATCCAGTAGCAATGGTCAATACAACAGTCCCGGCCTAGAACAACAAGTAAGGGAAGGACTCGCTCATCCCAGTTTTTGGATCAAGCGGATGTTTTGTTCGAACTTTATTGAGCTAACAACATTTCCGTTCGGGCACGCCATATCCCGGGACATTTGAACGTCCCAGCAGACGCTTTGTCCAGACGGAATCAAATTATGTTCTGTCTACCGAATGACAACTACATCCGGACATTCTGACACAGATTTCCGTGGTGTGGCACACCCCCTTAGTCTATCTGTTTGGCATTCGGTTGAACAATCGGCTTCCGGTATATGTCTCTCCGATGCCAAACCCAGCAGCGATGCGAGTCGATGCGTTGTCCCTGGATTGATCGGGAATTATTGTGTTCACATTTTCACTCCCGACCATCATTCCCAAAGTATTGCAGAACAATCGCACACATCTATATATAATTTTCTTGATAATTCCATTGTGGCCAGTGCGTTCAACATGGTTCACGCTCCCTGTATGTTCTGAACCTAATGGTGGATCGTCCTCGGCAACTTTCGACGTGGGACAAACTCCTTCGTCGGCCGGCAACGTCCATCTACCATCAGCCGACTCAGGTTTACAGCCTCCACATATGCCGGTGCTTCGCGAACAGTTCGCTAAGACAGGCTTTCCTAGACGAAACAGCACAAACAATGGTTGCCTCTACGAGAGCATCCACTTCTGCTATATACCAATTTAAGGAAGCGATATTCCAGCGGTGGTGTGCCATTAGGCAGATTAATAATGTCTCTGTCCATCGTATAGCTGACTTCCTGCTGTCGTTACCGCAGAAAAGGGGCCTGGCTCCGGTCACTGTTGATGGCTAGCGGTCGGCAATCTCCAGAGTTACTGAGCTTCCATTCGGTGTTAATCCGGCAAGAGATCATCATCTAACGGTGTTTCGAAATTTCCGAAGTGGGACTTTACCCCGTGTACTTCGAAGTTTGGCTGAACCTTCGTTTGAATCGATCGCATTTGTGGATCTAAACTTTTTGTCTTGTAAGACAGATTTTTGCATTGCTCTGACATCTGCAGCGAGGGCCTCACAGATCCACGCTCTGGATTTTAAAACACGTAGACATAGCTCACATTGGTCTCATCTGGTACTGGCTATTTTGCCAGATTTTGTTGCCAAGAATCAGGCCGTACGCAATATAGATCCAAGCGAGTTCACGATATCGACATTGTCTAATTTCTTGTCATCCGGTCTCGAATCTGAATCCTTCGGGTGTCCGGTTCGGGGTCTGTCTGTCTGACGGTGCCAACAAGGGTCTGTCTGTCTGACGGTGCCAACAAGGGTCTGTCTGTCTGACGGTGCCAACAGGAGATCTCAAAGCATACGATATCCTCTTGGGTGTGTAAAACGATTAGGCTGTCTTGCCATGGAGTGTCACCTGCGTGATGACTGCTCAAAAGTGGCCAGGGCACCGACATCGACAAAACAGTAAAAGGTTTATTACAAATGCTTAATCCTGCTCCTGATTGGTGAGCACAGTTCATTGTTCTCGTGTCCGCCCTGGAAAAGGAGGGGTAGACCATGTGTGATGGGATATTGAGAGCTGCTTCCATTCGGAATCCTGACCTCCGGGTATTCACCATATTAAGCAAGAACGGCGGAACAGATGGGGTCTCCCACAATATGTTTTTGCGAAAAAAAAAACACGACACAAAAGAAAGCAAAAACAAAGCACAGAGAGATAAAATAAACCCGATCGAGTAAAGCGAAAAAACTATATCTGCATTGAATGCAGATTTCACTTTTCAAATGTTCAACCTGTCAAAACTGATGTGTATTCTCATGCAGAGCCTTTCTGCGAACAATAATGCTCATTTCCTTGAAAATTCAAAAGACAAATGTAAATAACTTTTTGATAATTGTAATCATGTTGATACTCTCTGGAGATATTGAACCAAATCCTGGTCCAAATAATGATTTTAAATTGTCTGTTGTCCACAATAATGTATGTGGCCTTGTTGATAAAATACACCTTGTTGAAGCTAACTTGGGCAAATACGACATTATCGCCATCACTGAGAGTCATCTTACTGCTCATATCTCTACTAATAGAATAATGCTACCGGGTTACCAAGAACCTTACCGTAGAGATCGACAACAGGCGTGGGGAGGTGTATGTGTTTATGTCAAACAAACTGTTGCCGCCTCGCGAAGACGAGAACTCGAAATTACCGATTTGGAGATGATCTGGCTCGAAATACACGATAATCCCAAAACTCTAATGTGCATACTTTATCGTCCCCCTTATACTCCTGTTGTAAAATGGCCGATCATATCAGACAACATAGAAACTGTTCGTGATTCTAACCCTGGGGAAAACATTGTAGTCCTTGGCGATTTAAACGATGATCTCTTCAACGATTCAAAATTTTATTTGCGCGATATAATACATTCTCTAGGCTTTAATCAATTACTAACTGAAGCAACTCGACCAGTTTCTAATTCTCTTCTTGACCCAATTTTATGCAACAAGCTCCAACTTGTATACGACAGTGGTGTTCTGGTGCCTTTCTGCAGTGATCATGCCCCAACTTTTGTCCTTCTAAAATCGCGAATACAAAATACATATAAGCGACTAATTTGGAATTACGAGAAAGCTGACTGGGACAAATTCAGAAATTTATTATCGAATGCCGACTGGGATGCTTTGTCAGAGGAAAATGACGTTGACACGTGGTGCCATCGCATCACAGCTAATCTCACTCAGGCGGCTGCATCAGCAATACCTAACAAATACGTTACTATTAATCCTAATGACAAACCCTGGATGACGAATAAAGTCAGACATGAAATGAGAATCCGAGATAAATTGTTTAAAAAATCTAGAAAATCCAAACTTGAAGTTGATGTCCTGAGTTTCAAAAGGCAAAGAAATTACGTAAACCTACTTGTTAACTCTGCGAAAGACGAATCTAAACTGAAAAGAGCTGAAAAAATACAGGCTGGTCATTACGGTTCAAAAGATTGGTGGAAGTTGAGTAAATCATTCCTTAAAGAAAGTAATTCTAATTTAATCGACATTCCTCCTCTTAGTAGACCTGATGGATCATTTGCCTACGAATGTAGCGAAAAGGCCGAAATACTTAATTCTTATTTCTCTAGCATTACAAATATTGACGACTCTACCGCACAACTGCCTCCTTTGTTTATGTATACCGAGAATACTTTGAACAGTTTCTCTGTGACTACTACTGATGTTTTAGATATACTTTCTAATCTAGACACTTCAAAGGCCCTAGGGCCTGACAAAATCAGTCCAAAATGCCTTTATGAATCTCGGCATGTATTATCGCCTATTTTTGCTCGTTTTTTTAACCATTCGTTGAAAACTTCAACATTCCCAACTGACTGGAAATTAGCTAATGTAACTCCTATATTTAAAAAAGGTGATCATCATCTTTCATCTAACTATCGCCCAATATCGTTACTGAGTTGCCTAAGTAAGGTTATGGAGAGAGTTGTATTTAAGTACCTTTATAACTACATTAGGCACGATATAACACCTCACCAGTCGGGGTTTCTTCCCTCCAACTCAACAGTAACTCAATTACTTGATATTTACTTCGATATTACTAAAGCTTTAGACGAACAGAAAGAGGTCTTATTCTTATTTTTCGACATATCTAAAGCGTTTGACAGAGTTTGGCATCGTGGTTTACTTCGCAAATTACAACAATTCGGTATATCTGGTAGTTTGTTGAAATGGTTTGAAAGTTATTTGCGAGATCGTTGTCAGCGAGTAGTGTTGCATGGTAAAGAATCGACAGTATTACGTCTACACGCGGGAGTGCCCCAAGGCTCTGTCCTTGGTCCTCTTCTCTTTTTGCTATTCATAAATGATCTGCCTAGCAATATTATAAACAACATCCGTTTATTTGCTGATGACACCTGCCTATACATAATTTCAGACAACCTTAACGCCCAGATTACGTCTATCAACCAGGATTTAAATATAATTTCCCAATGGGCGAAAACATGGCTCGTGGATTTTAATGCCACTAAAACAGTTTCCCTTTTAGTCTCCCTACGACATTTCCCCACGGCTTTCCCGATTATGTTTGAAAATTCAATCTTAAACCATTCGTTGAATCACAAACATCTTGGCATAACATTCAACAACAAAGGCAATTGGCATGATCATGTGGAAAATATCATAATTAAGGCCCAAAGCAAGCTTTCAATTTTCAAAGGCCTAAAATATATTTTAGATCGGAAATCCCTTGAAATTATGTACAAGAGCTTCATAAGACCAAGTCTGGAATATGCTGACATCGTCTGGGATAATCTGCCCCAAAGTAAAATAATTAGATTAGAAAATATACAAAAAGACGCTCTCAGAACCATAACAGGTGTTACCAGAAGTGTTAGTTCAGAAACGCTGTATATTGAAGCAGGATTTGAACAACTTGTACGAAGACGCCAAATTCACAGACTCGTGATGTTCTACCGTATTGCCAATGGCATGACGAATCTGCATTTGTTGAAACACCTCCCCGCGCCCGTTTTTGTTCGTAATCCTTATAACACGCGCAATGCAAACCAGTTCACATCGTATAGATGTCGAACAGAATTATTTCGAGGATCTTTTTTTCCGACCACACTCCGTGAATGGAATGCTCTCCCTGAACCGGTTACTAGCTCACCTACAATTTCTGCGTTCAAACGAAAATTACAGAATATGCATAAAATTTCCACTCCACCGCCTTGGAATTATGTATGTCATAGGAAAGAGAATATTCAACTGTGTCGTCTCAGGAATGGATGTAGCAATCTGAAGAGACATTTATTTAATAATTTTCTCTCAGATACTACAAAATGTAACTGTGGGTATCCTGACGAAACAGTGGACCATTTCTTTTTTCATTGTCCAAAATTTCATAACCCAAGGACTCATTTGCTCAACAACTTGTTTACAATTTTTAAAGGTCACGAAATCCCAACACCAAAACGTTTGTTATTTGGCGATCACGACAAGGACGCAAAAATAAATATTAAAATTCAAAAATTCTTAGGAACCTACATCACAGAAAGTAAACGCTTTGATTAGAACAAATCTGAACAAAATATATTTTGGATCCGTGAACTTGTTCAAATGATATATATTGTGATTCACGATAGTCGACCCGACGGAGAAGTCAAACTATCCAGTGACACCACGAGTCTCTTCGTAATACAGATATATGTATGTACTTTTTTATTATTATTATTATTACTATATTTGTTTATTTAGATTAATTTTTTTTTCTTTCTTGTTTTCCTTTATTATTATTTTCACCTTTTTTCCAATACTTACCTCTCCGAGCCGATCATAATATATGTTATACTGTTAAACTAAATCCATTCTTGTACGTTTTGCTGTATGTGGGAGACACAATAATAAGCTTGCTTAATGTGCTCCCCACTAATTGTGAATGTAAATAAAATACTATTTAAATCAAGAATGAGGGGCATCCTTGCTCAAGCCGAACTGTGAACAAGTAGAAACAATCTGTGTTAGTGACATGATGAAATCGCAATGAACATTTCCATTGAATTGATATATATTTAATATTTGAATTATTTATACTGCCTAACCTCATCATTTCTTAACGGTGAATATTTTTTTACAAATCTTGTGAGGAACAACAAACAGGTAAAACAAATGGAGTTCACACAGGCGACGATTTCTTGTTTCATTGCTCGGAAATACGCTAGAACGCGTCTCCGGCCATCTAAGAGCCCTGGAGCTTCATGGGCCTAGACGGCCCCTGTACCCTCGCCTATTGTGCTGTGGTAGTGGCTCCTAGAATCACCAATTGCTTCCGCCGTACCTGTAAAGATACCGCATGAAGGTTATAGTCCGGTAGCCACTCGCGAGAACATGTCATTCCGTAGCACCCCCGCGTAGATTTTGTTTGACTTCTTTTTCATGAAGATCAACATCTCCCGGTCAGTTAAATACCTGATGTAGATATCTACGGTGGTGCCTAAGCTTGCTACATGCAATTGTTTGATGCTGACTGGTTTTGAAAATTTTGAAACCTGAATGGGGGTAGGGGTAATTCAGCCCTCATATTTTTATTACCCCTGCGCTTCGCGATCTGAAACTTACACAAATTTACCTCCGAATAATGACCTTTCAGATAAAACAGTCCAAATTCCTCTAGCTAATATAACCACGTCATAGTGACGTCATAAACTCGAGAAGCCTTTGTCTCATGAATTTTGGGAAATATTTTCTCCGATTTTCTCTGTTTCTTTCGCAGTAATCCATTGTTGATGATATTTGACATATAATCTTGAAAGATATATGTCCACCGTTTAATTCTAGACCAGATACGTCTTTCTACTAAGTCCCGTTTGACCTTAGCATGGATTCATATAGTTGTTATCCGGTCATGACACCATTAAATCCAAATGGGGATAGGGGAGATTACCCTGTCATATTTTCTTTAGTTCGCGGTTTATCATACTGAAATGCTCCACGCATTGCTTCTGGATATCGCCCCGAAAGATAGAGTAATCAGACTTCCGGTAACTGCTTCAGTTTCGTCGCTATGACGTCATGAATCTAGAAATTGTATTTTTCCTTCATTTGTGTCTGATTATCGCACCTTGTTCTGGGGTTTTTTCTTTCTTTATTTCTATAAAATGTTCCGCTTATATCTGGATAGTGTTTCAAAGGGTTTCATTTGAACCAAGTGTCGTACAGAAGTAAATTAGTATAATTTTGTGAGTGACAAACTAATAATCTGGCCTGAAATAAGACAGAAAAACAGAATCTGATTGAGTGTGTCCCACAAAAATCGGGGTTAGTTGGAATTCCTCATGTCTCTTGTCCACTCAAGGTTATATTGTGAAAACTTGGATTATAATGAATTTTGCATCGGTATACGTAACTTTAAGACAATCACAGTAAGGGATTGGGAGGAAACATTAATTGTAATGAATAAGAAACGACTTTAATACTGGAGATGGTCTGTTTGCTCAATCTTGTTTGCAATGAAATATGGGTAGAATCGAAATGGCGACCGTGTTGGGATGGTCTGATATCTCGGTAAACTAAGATGGTATAGGAGCCGTGAGGATACTTCATAGTCTCCACATGAACAGGTGCAATAAAAGCGCGGCCGAGATACTTAGGCTACATTCGAGAATCCACCTCATTATTTGGGTCTGAATGTGAGGTGCCGAGGGAAGCCGAGTCATATGGTGGCCTTTTAGTTGCCAGACGGTATATGGTAGGTATCTACTGCTGGACTGTTAGTCTCCGAGGCCCGCCCCCTGTACATGTCATTCGACAAATATGTGTAGGTTTATTATTTTGGTGGAAAATTTAAGCCGTACGACGTCGGACATTACAGGTTAGTTTTTCAGGGTATTCTTGCATTCACCATGTTCACCCCATGCTGAGACATTTACGCCATCAGGCGCCCTCGATGCTCATCCATTAACAACAAACGAGTTATTTGTTTGAGCTGATCTGTCATCACAGCGCCCGAGCTAGTGTATCTAAATCCGCTTAAGCCGGTGCTAGGAGCCGTGTGGATACTTCATATTCTTCACCTGAACAGCTGCAATAACAGCGCGGCTGAGATACTAAGGCTAAGTCCACCGTATTCTCGGGTCTGAGGTTTGAATGTGAGGTGTCGAGAAAAGCTTGTGGTTGAGTCATATGGTTGCTTTTTAGCCGCCAGATGTCAGTTTGTGCCACCTCTTGTATATTGGAGCATCCACATTTTCTTTGATGTGAATGTTATACGAATTAGGACTCATATGAACAGTCACAATCAAAGCGTAACTGAGATACATCATTCTTTAGATGACGACTTTACAACGAATATTATGGATTAAGAATACTGATCAGCGATACGGATTTGATATTTTTTGGAACATCATGATGTCTTGCCGGCATCATTGAAAACTGTTGACCGCTTCTCTCTTGCAGGAAACAAGCCTATGTTTATGTATAGTATGATTGTCTTTTTGAATTTGGTGCTAATACTGTTATATGGAATATGGAATAGGTCTTTGGATTATGGACGCGGATATTCTCTAATGGACGACGGCTGAATTATGAATGACGGACCGGACGCTTGTAATTTGGATTATACACGTTGGGTGGGCACGGGTTTGTTGCTTCAATGCATTTTGTCCTACTTCATGCATCATATTTGAAAATAGTTTGATGGGATCTGCCTTTCGTCTTCTCTCAATACTTTCTGGCCTGAATCCATTCCTTTCATTTCATGTAACATTCATTCATTTCATCTAGCAAGTTAACTGGTTTTCTCTAATTAGATATCGAAACATTGGTGAGATTAGAAAAGTTGAATCCATCTTCTTTCTGTATGTCCATAATTTCGACATGGCACCGATGGAGTTAACAAATGCAAGCGGCAACTTTATATAGACCTGTTCTTGGTTAATAATTGACCACAAGCTAGATTAATACATGCAAGCGGCAACTTCATGTGAAGTCGTTCTTGGATAAGAGTTGACCACTAGCAGCTAGTTGATAATCCTTAACCTAAGTCGAGCAGAGTTTAACATGTGTGAAACATATTAAACACATACGTAACATTAAACGGGCGGTGAGAAACGAAGCCGGCGTACTGACAAGAAGTCATATTACCCCACCGACAAATATGCTGACTGCATATTTCTAAAAAACATCACAAGAACAAAAAGTGACCCCTGTGATGATTTTTATCTCAACCCCGCTTTTATTGTGACTGTTCGTGTGGATATATTGAATGACATGACCACACGCACTGGCTTGGGCGGTATTAGATACAAATATTTCAGAGCGACAATATATGTAACACTGACTATGCTATAAAGAATATACACGAGAGTTCAAAACAGACATTATAGAGACTTCATTACAGAAGTATTGGAAGTTTGATTTCTCGTTTTGCTCAACTAGTATCCAACCACAAAGTGTTAAAAGCTTGACCTCTCTAGACCCAAGTGCATGTGAAGAAGATATCGAAGCATAATCACCCATACCCCCATTCCTTGTTTGTTTTTGTGTTACTTCGAGAGCATTGGGAGAAGGCATCATGCGACCTTACTCATTATCGTAGACGTCAACACCCCGTTCCAAATAATTCATGCATTCGTGGTCTTGAATGCACACATCACGCAAAAGCTAACAGGGTAACAATACACCGTTGGAAAATTACAACAAAAGGTACAGAAAAAAATACTTCCATGGTGATAATAACGACATAGTGACACCAACATTGAAGATAATCGGAATCGGATTGCTTTATCTGAATGATCCGTACACAGACTAAATATGTGTTAAATTTCATTGCGTTAGGATCGGGGAGAAATAAAATATTAGAACGTAATCACCCCTACCCCTATTTCGGCTTCGTATTTCTCATGCTCTGGTGCCGTTAAACATGGTTATGTTGCATACATGAAGTGCATATTAGATGGTTACACCAGGTCTAGAATTAACGAAGAGAGGATTATCTTTCACAAATATAAATCAGGCAGAATGCAAAAAGAGTTTCTGCAACTACAAAACAAAAAATTGAGTCTCATTTCTAAAAAAAATCGAGGAAATATGTACCCTCCAAGTTATGACGTCATGTTGACGTAAAAAACGTAAAAGGCGTAACTTGGATTACGTTATCTAATAGAACATTATTCAGAGGTCAGGTATGCGAAGTTACAGAAAGTTTAGTGCAAGAATAAAAAAGATATAAGTTCATAAATACCTCTACCCCCATCTTAGAGTTAATTTTGTCTTTTTCAGACAGCGGTGAAGAAATGCATGCTGTGACCTTAGGCACCACCGTAGATGCCTACATCAGGTCTAGAACTGACCAGCAGATGATACTCGTTCATAAACAGTGGTCAAACTAAATCTACGCGGGGGGTGCTACGAAAACCTTATTTAGACCCCTTTTTGCGATTTGGCTACCGGACTATTAGTTTGTCAGCATAAAACATATGAAAATTTTATAATCAATTTTCACATTTTTAAGCAAGAACTTACCTTCACGAACCACATGGTCCCACCCAGCCTTTCCGCTTTTGCAAAGCAGTTACAGAGGAAGTTGCATAATGGGATTGGCGCATTGGCGCATTGGCAGTGAGACAACTAGTGGTATATATTAAATGTTTTGTACACTTGGTATTAAGTGCAACACGCTCACGCAATGATAGGTGAAGGTAAATTTTGCTTAAAATGTGAAAATTAATTACCAGGGTATAAATTGTTCATATCGGTAAACTCAGATATAATATCACGGAATATTATATCTCACATCAGTGCTGAATAAATCCCATACGAATTTCAAACTACATCTGTTAGCCAATCACTTGGCTGTCTGAGAGAAACAACTTCAAATAACGAGACTTGTGATAATTACATACATTGGCACGTGGACCAATATAGCAAACAATATAGTGAAATAGTATCCAAGGGTACAAATCCAAATCATGGTTCGTGGTAAACGTTCTTCTCTGGAAAGTTCAAAGGATTGCTCTCACCGAATAGTCTGGTTCTTGTCAGGAGAATGGAAATATCAAAAGACCATCTCACAGAAAGTTTGTATATATCCGTGAATCAAACGTCAATCAATGTCAAATTGAAAAGGCAAAATTCTCCTGATTAGCTTATTATGGGATCTCGTAGAATACTGGCAGACAGCTCGCGCGAATTTTTCATAGCGTTACCACTAGATGGTATTTCCCTGATATACTGCCTTGGTTTACCTAGATTGGAAATATTCCAGAGTGTATGTTTGCAAAAGATGCAAAAGCGGTCAAACACATCAATTGGCATTTTGGGTCCTAGAGTATTTTATGGGTAAGTTTGTAAACATACATGTATCAAGGTGTGCAAGCGTTTAATTATGTACCGGTAAGTTTCACATCACGAAATGTCATCGACGGCTCATCGTACGAAGTACAGAAGTACGGATGATACACCGGATGATACACCTTATCCGTCAAACACCCTCACGCAAATTTCTTCAGCCATTCAGCAAAATTTTCGATCCAAACGCAGAGTTTTACACAGGGGCGGCGGAAGCGGGGGGGGGGGGCTGCAGCCCCATAGTTTGGAGAGGGTGAGGGCTCACCCCCCCCCGCCTCCCAGTTTCAACAAAAGCTGGGTGACTTTTTCATGATTTTGGTCCTAATGTGACCAGATATACAGGCCGGTTTTCTTCGCGCCGACCTGTAGGCTAGGTTTTCACAGAGCGGCGACTTCGCACTGGAGGGTTACGTTGCTGTTTGGTTTAAAGTGCTCTGATTTGCTCATTCTTCTTTTCCGTTCGCAATGACCAATAAGTGTTTTCGATGTTGATTTACATAGAAATTGTATTAGCTTTATTGGACGATTAGCTGATTATCAAATTTAGAAATCAAAATTGCGTTCATATTATTTCTTTTTGTGTTCATACTTTTCTCTCCAAACGTGTCAGCGCTCTCCAACCCTCTGCTGAAATGTTAATTTCTTCGAGAAGCAAAAATACTTTTTATAGTCGAGCCCCTCCACTTTTTGGGAGCTTCCGCCGCCGCTGTTACACAATGAGAGATGCAATTGTTAAACAGGTTACCCAAGTCGCGTACATTACATTCAAACAATACACTATGAGGAGAAAATTTACGCAGTATTATATTCCGGTTCTCAATACCGGTACGGTATTAACTCATTTGTAATTTTAATTCACGCCCCATATAATTTCCTTCAAGCTTAGATTTTCAAATTTTCCCCGTGATTTCCATTCCAGAACATTATTTTTAAAAAATGCAAAATTAGAAGTAAAAATTGATCGATACTTTATTTTATTTGAAATTACCTTCAGTCTCAAGGAGCTTTTCCGACCCTGCCATAAGTTACTCTCCAATGCACAGTTTTTCCTACCCTTCATTCGTCGAATAAAGACCGTTGACTTGAAAGAGACTGCAATGGAAGCGGAACACCAGCGCATCCAGTGAATACTGAATTATTCCCGTTGTCGCAATAGGGGAGATAACTCTGAAATTTTAAATGGAAGAGTTGTTCCCCTGGATGTGTTTCATCAAACATCGCTTTTCAGCTTAATTCCAACAGAAAACGTATGCTCTCATCGCAGATAAAAATCGCGTATTGCTTGTTAGCAACAAAAGCATCCTGAGCATCATTGTGGAACGAAATAAGGCAAACTTTACATATTGAGTGATTTCTCAATGTTCTCGCAAATTCTCGAGAGTTTGACGAGAGTTACATTTCTGCCATTTTGACATTTGGGAATGCGACTTTTTCTTCAGGTAAGAAAATTGTACGACGGTTATATTCAGACTAGAGTGCCTGTGCATCTACTTATTATGTGTACCGATATTTCGACTGATCCATGATGTTCGTTTATTTGATGATAAGGAAGTTCTGTAACCATAAAACTCTGATCAGTGATCAAACCGGCTCGTATAACATGGCAGCATTAGATCTGCTCTGTTACAAGTAGGTACCCCTGCCCCTCCCCCTCCCCTCCCCCTCCCCTCCCTTCCCTTCCCCGTCGTGATATAGCTGGAAAAATGTTGAAAGCGACGTTAAACCCTATTCACTCACTCACTCAAACCGGCTCATGAATGATGTTGTTGTTGTTCTTGTACAATACATACCGTCTCCTTGAATTTTGGACAGTTTCGGTTATCCGCCGCATGCACGGTCAATCTTGTTCTCAGTAACTGTATTTCATTGCTAAGTTGAGCTATGCATTTCATGAGAAATACCTGAATTTTGCTGTGCAAGCAACCTCACCAGCATCACCGTCGGAAAGTGGGTGTTCTGTGATCAGGATGTGATCATGGTTTTGAATGTTATAAATTAAGGGGGGCAAAGTCTGCTAGCAAAGTTTTATAATATTTTTATTTTAGGCACATTCAATTTGCATAAACATGATATAATATAACAATCTAATAACAATGTACATGTAGGCAGATATATTCATAGGTAAGTCCTTGAGTTAGTGGGTGGCCGAGTGGTCGAAGGCGCTTCGCTGGTGACCGCTAGCCTCACACCGCTGAACCGGCACGGGTTCGAGCCCAGCTGGCCCATGTGTGAAAGTTTGTCAGTTACTTGCCGAAGGGCGGTGGTTCTCTCCGGGTACTCCGGCTTCCTCCACCAACCAAACAGGCACGGCGGAGCCGGGGGGGCTACGGGGGCTGAAGCCCCCCCAATAATTTGTCCAACTTTGCTAAAATTCATATGGGCCATTCTATAATTAGGTGTGTGACATTCAGAAGCATATTTGGGAATGTTCTGTTGACCACACAGAAAAAATATAAACAGCAAGGATTAACTTTGTAATGTAATTGAAGCTATGAAGCTGGACTAAACTATCATATGTCAAAAGCTGACATTAATGTAAAAACTTTTGATTAGCATGGATTTCAATGATCCGTCACGTGTGTGACTCACCAAAAAAGTAAATTTCCACATGAAGTGGTTTGTTGAAAAAATCTGTGATTGTATCAGGATTATGAAAAGTTATTTAGAACAGGTGGTTTGCCCAAGGTTTCTTCTTTACAGGTTTCCAACTGTCTTTGAAAATATCTTTGGTTTGTATAATGTGAGGGGAGGAATGTGTCGTCACGTGTGTGACCAAAATAAACGTCACGTGTGTGACCTCTGAACTACAGATAAAGATAGTAGATTTGATGAGGTGATGAGTGACGTTTCGTCCCCGAGGCCCGCCCCCTGTACAGACCGTTTGGTCTTTGATATATGTTGGCATTTTGTGGGAAGTTGATGCTGGGTCGACATCGGGCCTTACAGGCTAGTCTTTTGTGTTAAATGTCGTCATTTACATCTGACGACGATACAGCTCACCAATCTCCAATGTACGAGTTGTCACAGCGAAACAGCTCACCAATTACCAGTATACGAGTTGTCGTGGAGCATTTCCATCATAGCTCTCTAGATTTGTATCTAATACCGCTTATGCCGGTGCTAGGGGCCGTGTGGTCATATCATCCAAGTTGCCACATGAACAGTACAATAAAAGCGTACCTGAGATACAACACATATCAGGAATCGTTAGATTCTTGGTATGTGCTTTAGAATAGGTTAACCAGAAGACTATTCTGTGAAGTCATGTGACCCAGTCAGTATGTCGGCACCTCTTCCCACTTCCCTTATATGTGTTGTAATTTTACCTGTATATGGCGAGATTCTGCTAGTGGACGTTTCGTCCCCGAGGCCCGCCCCCTGTACAGACCTTTTGGTCTTTGATATATGTTGGCATTTGAGGGAAGTTGATGCTGGGTCGACATCGGGCCTTACAGACTAGTC
>JAVTVY010003761.1:0-40809 GCA_036873755.1 Hanleya hanleyi | reverse complement strand
CGACAAGGGACCAGATACATTCTACATCCAAGATTTGTTTCCAACACTCGCCAAGGACATTTGGCCGAACCTGCAAGATGACGACGGTGTTGTTCCCGTTAGACGAACAAGAGCAGATGACCAGCTGCAGGACGATGCATTGGGCGATCCAGCAAGGAAGCGACAGACCTTTCACAATTACCCAATGGCCTCCACATTAGACCTGGCTCTCAATAAGGTTCGTGAATTATTTTTTTAATGGACTTTTAAGTAGTAGGGGGATCAGACTGAACAACTAGACTGTCTGAAATTTTAATGAAAAAGTCAACACATTATTTGGTGGATTTGAAAATAATGTTTATTCAGTTGCTGATGTACATCATGCGATTGCCACATCCTTTTTTCACAGGATACATGTACAAAGTCATAGGTAATGGTTTCAATTACTGTCTGATCAGCTAATTATAATTGTCATTCATTATTATTCCAGGTTCACCATGACCTGCAAAAAGTGGTAAGCCAGCTCGAGGTTAACTTCACCAACAGATTCGCAAACTTTCTCCAAGACCCTGTGTTCCATGCTGCAGCTGTCCTGTTGGATACGAAGAGCTATCGGTTCAGGGAAGTTGAAGACATCTATCCAACCATCGATGTTTTGACAGATCATTTCCGTCCTCTCCTGGAAAACAATTCATGTGATGTTACGAAGCTTCATCAGGAGCTGGGGTGTCTCCATACCCATGTGACCACATTTCTGTCCACACTAACAAATGAACAGAGTTGGCCACAGATTTTCTCTTTGAAATCTGAACTTGCCATACCAAATATTCTCCACCTGGCAGAAATAAGCATTGTGTTGCCCATAAGCAGTGCTGATGTCGAACGGGTTTTCAGCTGTTTTGCTCGATTAATGTGTAAAGAACGTTTGTCACTGTCCACTCAAACCATGGAAAACCTCCTCATTGTAAGGTCAAATGATTTCGAAGGATTCAAACCTGAGAGGTATAACTCTGTACTTAATCAGTTCCTTGAATATCACCCAGATGGGTCAATTAGAAAGAGGCCAGCACGATTAGGTGGTCATAGACCACATAAACGACAGCGTAAATCCAGAGGTGACCACGGAAATGTCAGAAAAAATAAGGATTGTCTCTTCCTAGCTGACCACCTTAAAGGAGACGATGATGCCCCTTCCACTTCAGCAGCTGTCATCTCATTTCACTGCATATAATCCGATATCACATTCAAACAGACCAGGTCGCATCAGCCTGGTTTTGTATCCGATTTTCTGCATTCCTTTCCCATAGATATGAGGGGCTGCGTCGAAAACATCTAAATTAAGCATGGCTTAAATTCTCCTCGGAAACACCTGGATTTGAAAGCTGTTCTGGAACTTCTGAATTCGAATTACATTCAAAAACATCTTTCAAGTCGTAGTTTGGAAACATTCAAATACAACTCCCGGAAAATCTAAATTGTTATTCTGTTCGGAAGAAATGTAATTGAATTGTTTTAGGCATCATCTAATTTCGATTATCTTTTTCGGAAATATTTGAATCCGAACCTTACGCCGTCGCACTCTTCTCATCGTAGTGACATTAAACCAAATCCCCACCAAATCCTCCGTTATTTAATTTTTTTTTCATTATTATTCATTGATGTCATTGCTTGAACTGTTATATGCGTTACTATGATGGCCGAGAGGGGCCATCGTCACTTCGCCATCGTACGTCAAAAAGCAGAGCGATGGAGCGATAGAGCGATGGCGATAGAGCGATAGAGCGATGGCGATAGAGCGATGGCGATAGAGCGATAGAGCCATAGCGATAGAGCGATAGAGCGATGGCGATAGAGCGATAGAACGATGGCGATAGAGCGATAGAGCGATGGCGATAGAGCGATGGCGTTAGAGCGATAGAGCCATAGCGATAGAGCGATAGAGCGATGGCGATAGAGCGATAGAACGATGGCGATAGAGCGATAGAGCGATGGCGATAGAGCGATGGCGATAGAGCGATAGAGCGATGGCGATAGAGCGATAGAGCTATGGCGATAGAGCGATACAGCGATGGCGATATAGCGATGGCGATAAAACGATAGAGCGAAGTACATGACTGCGCATGTCTCATAATCATGCATATTCATACGGTGATAATCGTACCTCCAAAACAAGAGAGCTCGCCGTTAAACTCTAGTTATTATCAGGCGGATTCATGAATACTATAGGGGCCAGCGGCATACCACAAAGATTACACAGATAACACAGAGAGATAGACCGATAAGTTTTATTGTATATCGCAATACTGCGATGACCAAAAAAGTAGTCCCAAATACGTGGAGAGCTGGGGGAAATTCTCCGGCAATCTTCGGGACATTTTGGGAGCGAGAAGGTCCCCTAGTGGACCGATTGGGTTGAGTGAGGTGTCAAAGTGAAGCGCTCCTCCAGGGCGATCAAGTCATTGGTGGGTATATGGAAAATTAGGATTTGTCCCGAAAATATAAAAACCGGAACACGGACTTTACCCCTAAAATAGGGCCTGATTCGCACATTTGCATCTGTACGGGAAAATGCCTATATGGGTATAGGGGTGGTCGTTTTTTGTGGATTTTACTATGGGCTGTGGGATCTTGTTTTCTTCGTCTCACCACGTAAAACACGATGGGAAGGGTATCTGAGCTAAGCGGTGAAATTTTTCGAAAAGTTCACGGAGGTATGGATAGGCCCATAGGCCTAATGGCTCAGTGGGTAGGTCCATACTTGGCAATTCACACATGTTCATTGCGATATGTGTTGTGGGATCTTGTTTTTCACGTCTCACCACGTAGATGTAAAACAAAGGTCCCCGGATGTAACTGGACAAACATACTTAGGTTTTTATTATGGACAACATAGATACAGTCTGGTCATACATAATTATGTTATTATTATGGACAACAAACAAACAGTCTAATATGTAATTTCTTACAATTATTGCGACTTGCAATAAAAAGCACGCCATTCTGACTCTACCCCACAAAAGCTGCACTTTGACCCCTCCCACGATCCATTTGGACCAATAGTGGTCCATCTCCCCAAGCACACTCCCACGCACCCCCAAAATGCCTGCTTTCTATACTACGGCCAGACTGCGCATGAGCAGAATATTGAAAGCGGTCGATGCATTAGCCCAGTCGGATGCTCCTCCACGAGAGCTTCAAAATAAGACATCGTACGACACCATCGGACCACTTGGGGCTCACCTAGACCCCAAAACAGCCATCCAGCACTATTTACCCACTACGCATGCGCGCAGGGACTTTTTCAAAAAATTTAACCGCTTAGCTTCGGAACCCCGCCCATCGTGTTTTACGTGGTGAGACGTGAAAAACAAGATCCCAAAACCCATATCGCAATGAAAATGTGTGAATTGCCCATCATGGACCTATCCATTGAGCCAGTAGGCCTATGGGCCTATCTAGAACTCCGTGAACTTTTCGAAAAATGTCACCGCTTAGCTCCGAGACCCTTCCCATCGTGTTTTACGCGGTGAGACAAAGAAAACAAGACACCACAACCCATAGTAAAATCCACAAAAAATGACCACCCCTATATACATACAGGCATTTTCCCGTACAGAAGCAAATGTGCGAATCAGGCACGATTTTTTCCACTTTTTATATTTTCGGGGAGAAATCCTCAATTTACATGCACCCACCCATGACTTGATAGGCAGGCCCGATAAGCCGGAGACCGACATTAGCCCTTTTGGACATGGTTGATAGGAGTTTTGCCCTATTGTAGGGGTAAAATCCGTGTTCCGCTTTTTATATTTTCGGGGACAAATCCTCAATTTACATGCACCTACCCATGACTTGATAGGCAGGCCCGATAAACCGGAAATCGATATTAGCCCTTTTGAACATGTTTGATAGGGGTTTCCCCTATTATAGGGGTAAAGTCCGTGTTCCGCTTTTTGTATTTTTGGCACAAATCCTAATTTTACATACACCCACCCACTACTTGAGCGCCCTGGAGCAGCGCTTCACTTTGACACCTCACTCGACCCAATCGGTCCACTAGGGGCCCCTCTCTCCACCAAAATCTCCCGGAGATTGGCGAAGATTGCCGGAGAATTTCCCCCAGCTGGGACTATTTTTCTGTACGCGGATACTTTTTCCCGCGACCGCATCACCGCGGAGGAACACATGCCCCAAACGTCACGTGACCGGAAATGACGTCACCATGGCAACCCCTTGACCTGCGCAGTGACCTGCAAAAATCGGAACTCTTCTGTGTTCGGAGGTAGTTTTTCTCCCCATTATGCAATCAAGTTGCGTTAATATCAGTTTTATATACTACTTGCCTGACATACTGATCATTATTCCAGAAAATTGGCTGCGCATTTATAAATGGACTGAAAAGAGTCAAATGACAAAAAAAATCCGTTATTATCTAAAATATCATTTACAAACCGCACGCCTTTTCCATCCCAGTGACCTAATATAAATGTAGAGCTTTATTATCAATTTTAATTTTTTCATTGTACCATTTCATTCGAGAAAGTTTGACAGTCCTTTAGTTTTACTTGAAATTCTGTCCAGGCTAGAAGCGTGTCTCTCCAAAAAACGTTTTCCATCGTTGGTATAATATTAGTTCTTAAGAATGCTGAACCAACTCCTATTGGGTCTATATTCTTTGGCATATACATTTTCAAAATATTACCCCACTTGGAATTATCAGCTTGTAATATCCTAATCCACGATATATTTTGTGCATGGATTACTTATTAACAATAGGATTATCTAAACCGCCATGTTCAAGTGGTTTAACAGAAATTTTTCAGAAAATTTTATCAGGTTTCGAGTTCCAATCAAATTCAAAACAGCGTTTCTGGAATTCATTTATAAGTGGTTCGGATGGTTTTGGAAGAGAGGAAAATAGGTTTCGGCAACAACAAGCTTTTTTAAAATGACATTTCGTCCTAGTGGAGTCAATCCTATTTTGGACCATATCTTCATGAGTATGACAATATCTTTTAATTTATCTTTGTAATTTTTACAACTTTTTCGGCCAAATTGTTTGTAAACACAGGACCTAATAGCTTAAAGTCACCTTGTGACCAGTCTAAATTCCATTTAGTACGAAACCACTGAGAAAATGTTGGTACTTGGCATAAAACTGCAATTTAAAACCAGTCACGATAAATTTAGATCCGCAATGGAAGAATTAAAGAGGTGGGTCGGGGTACACCCCCATGTAATTTTAAATTTATTTCACACGCTTCTCTACTAATTTTCGGCCCATTTCAAGGCACCCGTCGTAATTATTAAGGGTGGAGAGACGAAGTGGTCCTTGGTCTCCGCTCTTTGAGACATTCCGTTCTTTGTGCAATGCGGGGGTATAGGGAGAGAGGCAAATCTTAATAAATTAATATCCTATCAACGTTCTCCAATAATTGAACATTAATAAGCGTCAATCCTTCCCCCCTCCGTGTCATTAATCAAAGATCTTTTTTTTAATATATTCATAATGGCATTCCTTGAATCAACTCAGAGCCGCTTTCTTGTACAGAATTTTCTTATTATGCATGGCGTTGATATTCATTTTGACCGCCATGAAAATCTTGTACCGACAAATACCGTGAACACAAAGGTAGGCAAAAATGTCGACTTTTCTCGTTTTGGTGTAGTCATGCGCAGTCATGTACTTGGCACCAGTCTACTATTAATTCCGTTACTTGTTATGTATTAGCGTTAAAAATCGGCAAAAATCCAGAAAATTCACAATGCATAAATCCACCTAGCATGTCAATATTTACCTTGTGGGACATTACCAGTGGAAGTCTTGACAGATGTTGACCATGGAAATTTCAAATTGCCGCCACTGACAGCTGATTGGTACTACATAATGTCATTCAATTTGTAAACAGGGAGCCTTCTCACCCTTCACTTATCATGTCTCTATCCACCATGCTTTTCCCAAAATGGCCCAAATCAACACCAGGAAGTACAGTTTGAAGCCTCATCTGCAAGTTGAAATATCAGATGTATCAGAAATGCTGAAAAATCGCAGCTCATAAAATCCATAAAGATCTGCTCTCAAATTTCTAAACAATGTTAGCTACTGACCCGGAAGTGATTAATTGTAGTCTGATGCCTGTCAGGAATGGAACCATTGCTAAAATAAGGAATGGTCTCATCTCAACAAACCATACCCATCCCCAAACTATCTTGAGAAGGCACAGATAAAACTATGCACAGATATAGATTTTACAGCCTATATACCAAGGGTACCCCCTTTATGTTTCCCCTCGATTTGCCCCATATGCCTTAAGACTGAAGTAAAAAGTACAATATCTCACTAACCTGTACATATTTTTCCATCTGGTAAAAAGCACCAAGTCGACAATCCTTCTGCCTATAAAAAGAAGTATAAAGCATTAACTAGATATGTTAAACACTATTTTTAATTATTTTTTTATTGTTTTAATTCATTTTTTATGAAATTATTCAAATTAAAATTTAAAAATAAAGAAAACTTAAACTTAAAATGTGTCAAAACATAATTTGTTATCAAGCTGCTCATTTAGGCTACATTTGGTAAAAATTTCCTTCATGGCAGTGGTTAACTTCTCCATGTAATCAGTGGGTCATCCCAGTAATCTATCAAATGGGATTAAAATTTGATGGTGATACAAAGATCAAAGACATGTTTAATCCTGTAATAAGTGACAGCAATATACACAAATGTGTACACAACACATACCAAAATATAACACAGAGGTGTTTATGGTATACACAACTCCCATATAGAGAATATATGTCAGTTCAATTGGATGGATCTACATCTCATCAAGATCTTGCTGGCAGTAATTAGAAAGATGCACATATTACTTGTAAACAGTTATTATTACTGAGAAAACTCCTAAATAACATTGAGGAATATATTCTGTGTCAGATTTCAAGTCCATGAATGCAATGTCTGCAAACAGGCAACACTTGTCAAAACACAACATAGAAGAAAAAAAGGAATAAAATTTAATGACACCATATCTGATGGTCATTTGCTGATATCTGCTACATTAACAACCATGAAAGATGAGGACAGCTGAAAGTTGCCTCATTTAAACTGTTAACTGTTTGGTGAAACATTAAAGTGGCAACTTAACAGAGAGCAAGGCCTATCTTCCAACAGAGTTGGAGGCCATACCTCTGAGTCACACTGTGCGAAATTCTCAGTGAACCTATTTGATGTGTGTGTGGGGGGTGGGGGGACTTGGGGGGAAGGGGCTTGCTAATATTCGGTGCCTGTAATCCATGTTCCTTGCTACCCACAAGATCTCTGATATGAATATGAAAGAAAATTACAAAATTATAATCCTGGAGATAGTGGAAATGGAATGAAGATAAAGTATTTGATATGATGCAAATGTGACTGACAATAGACACACAAAAATGTGAAACCATCAAAAGTCAGATTAATTGTTCACTCAGTTAATCAGATTTTATTTGTCTCATTAAAGTTACAAATGCAAAAGGCATTTTGGAAATTCTTTGTGTGTGGAACAAACATCTGAGTGTTTACAGGTGATATGATATTATTAATTTCATGTGGTTTTAGACTGATATAAAGTGAATTTATGCATAAATGATTGAATCATTGAACATCTGAACTGAGGTTTAGATTTTGAAAAAAGCATGTAATTGTATCTATGTGAATTTCCTTTCTTCCATTTACATTTTATTGTATCTTGAAAGTTAATATGCTCATAATTACCAGCTGTGTTAAGTGAACCTCGTCATATTTGGCATTGACTATTTGGCCCTAGTACTGACAAATCACTCATTTTTTGCCCATATTTGCTCCAAAGATCTCAATTTTGTCGCAGAAATGGCATAACAATACAAGAGATGTTACCCAGCATTAAGAGTATGATGTTTATTTCAACCACAGTCAGCAAGAAAAAAAAATTTAATAATTAAAAAATTGATCAAAATTAATTAAAAATTTTATTTTATTTTATTAATAATTTAATAACATAAATTTGAAACAACCCTCATATTTGTACGTTATTCATGAGTCAGCCTGGGAAAAATTGGGGTGATCAAGTCAAAACTGTAGCCGCAGTGACGATTTAAAGTTCTCTGGTCAAATGTGAAAATGTCAGATGACAGGCACCAGTCTACTATTAATTCCGTTACTTGTTATGTATTAGCGTTAAAACTCGGCAAAAATCCAGAAAATTCACAATGCATAAATCCACCTGGCATTTCAATATTTACCTTCTGGGACATTACCAGTGGAAATCTTGACAGATGTTGACCATGGAAATTTCAAATTGCCACCATTGACAGCTGATTGGTGCTACAGAATGTCATTCAATTTGTAAACAGGGAGCCTTCTCACCCTTCACTTATCATGTCTCCATCCACCATGCTTTTCCCAAAATGGCCCAAATCAACACCAGGAAGTACAGTTTGAAGCCTCATCTGCAAGTTGAAATATCAGATTATCAGAAATGCTGAAAAATCGCAGCTCATAAAATCCATAAAGATCTGCTCTCAAATTTCTAAACAATGTAGGTCGTGGCTACTGACCCGGAAGTGATTAATTGTAGTCTGATGCCACTTCGCTCTATCGCCATCGCTCTATCACCATCGCTCTATCGCTCTATCGCCATCGCTCTATCGCTCTATCGCCATCGCTCTATCGCTCTATCGCCATCGCTCTATCGCCATAGCTCTATCGCTCTATCGCCATCGCTCTATCGCTCTATCGCCATCGCTCTATCGTCATAGCTCTATCGCTCTATCGCCATCGCTCTATCGCCATGGCTCTATCGCTCTATCGCCATCGCTCTATCGCTCTATCGCTCTATCGCCATCGCTCTATCGCTCTATCGCCATCGCTCTATCGCTCTATCGCCATCGCTCTATCGCTCTATCGCCATCGCTCTATCGCTCTATCGCCCTATGGCACGATGGCGAAGTGACGATGGCCCCTCTCGGCCACCATACGTTACCGTACTTGTTATACGTTTTTCAAGTCGAACCACTGGTCAGACACTTCTGACGATAGGTCAACCCATGTTGAGGTGCTAAACATCACAAAATATGTTATCTACCTTACAGTCTTTCTGACACCGACAACTGAGAAGACCGTAATCACACTCTTTCACCAAAGGACCTCCTGGAACACGGCAAACTTGATTTGCCAGTCCGAAGGTGGGAGGCTGTTAAAAGTGGACTCCGATGTTAGAAACGGAATAATTCAATACTTCCGTCACCAGAAGCCATGGAATAATCTCCCGTGAGTAGATTAAAGTCCTGCAACGAATATTATATCAACGTGTATAATTAATTTGCCTCACGGCGATGCAGGTCTGGCTCACTACCATGGAAGATCCACCAGATGTTGACTTGTCGTCTAGTTCTCGAGTTTCTTTGAATCTGAGCTGAGCACATCTTCACAAAATCTATATTGTCTAATATTCGCTGCCTGGCCTTTCCGCTCAGGGGTGAAATCTCTACCGGTCATGTTAAATGTTGGACTGGTGCTCTTGTGAACTTCAACTTACAACTGGTGAACTTACAACATTGCGGTCCCAAAACGTGGTCCCCCCCCCCCCGCTCCGCGGCCCCTGGTCCCGTTCCCAACCACTCTCCTCCCCAAAATATAGGAGTGGGGGCATATTGGGGCCACTAACGACCGTCACAGCATCCTAGCGTCCGTTCGTCTGGACCAACTTATCTGGACGAAATCTCAGTTATTATTTGATCGACAACTTCGAAACTTTCGATGATTACCAACAGCGCTACATGTAAGATAAAATAAGATAGGATAAGATAATCTTTAATTTAGGTCGGTACATTTTAGGAGGAAAAATTAGATTAAGGGTATTGAGCCCTCCTGCCTACACTTTTACACACCCTCTAAAATTATACCTCATAGCTATAGCAATGTATATATTTGTTGAAAGCGCATTTCTTAAAGATTCCAAATATATAAAAAAAAATCACTGTAAACCCGTTGGTAGTGCAGATGATCGGATTAAAAAAAAATTTAAACTTTAATTTTATTTTTTTTTAAATGAAAAAAATTGAAAATCAATTTTCCTATTTCTAAGCTTAAACTTACTTTCACATACTTTATTGCTATCGTGTTCTTACGCGATTGCCCTATTGTAATTTCATTACCACAGAACCAAAAATATTCCCTGTGCTCCCCAATGCCCATGCGCGAGTACCCAGAATCCAATCTGTCCGACCACGTCACTCCCTTCTTCCCATTCAACGCAGAGTGAATAACCCATCAGCTGGGAGGCTGGGAGAGCCATCACAGCATGTGAAGGTAAGTTTAAGCTTGGAAATAGGAAAATTGGTTTTCAAATTTTTCATATTTCTTGCACTGTAAAACTTACCTTCACATACTTTATTGCTAGAATACCATAGCAGGACGGAAGGAATAAGCGGTCGAAAACAGAAAGGAATCTCAAGCATATAGGCGAAGGGGAAAACAGGAGTCAGCGATGTAACACAAGGCCATAAAGTTATTTAGAATGTCGATATGCCCCTTGATATAATCACCCAGCCCTTATTTATAAGCGGGCCCAGTGAATAAGCTGACAGGCACTAGACCTAAACCACCCGCCTCCCGCTCCCCACCCTTCCTTTTTGAAAAATTGGGGGGAGCAAGATCACTTACCAGATTTTCAAAAATCGTAAAATAGGAGGTCTGGAGCATAGAGTAAGCATGGGAATTGTTACCACAGAAAAAGTCTGAAATCAACTTCAAAAAGTCTGAAATTTTCCACCTCCTACCAGGAATATGGCATTTTGGGGCGTTTCAGACAGAACTGAACACTTTTTATTTTACAAAATTTTGATGAAAAAGTCTTAAATCAACCTATTGAAGGAAAATTCCCATGCCTGATAGAGATCGACGGGTCATCAACGGCCTGGGCACCACCAGCGGTCCCAGGGTGTAGCAATCCCATCTGAACAGCTTCCAATCTGAGAGGAAGTGACGGACAAACGTATCGGTATCTCAAACCTCCAGATTACGGCCCTCAACTGTCGTCCATGGAAATATCAGTCCACAGGAATCAAGATGTCAGAACAGTGCTGATCTGATGAACCAATACATAGAAGAGTGAAATTACCTCCGCAGGTACTTCCGTGTACGCCAAACGAGAAGTATTGGAAAGCCAGGAAGAACATATGTTATATCTCTTGCTGAGAATTGACGCCGGCCCTGTAGCAAGAGCAAAACCACGCGCATGTGCGAGAGAGCTCTATCAAGGCCAACTCTGTCATCATTCAGATAAAATGTTGGACAGATTTAGGTTGACGAACTCCCGAGAAAGCGACTCATACGGGTGCTATCTGAGTATAATAGGGCGTTCCCAAATGGTCACATCCGATTGGTCCCGTTACATCCGACATCGGCGCAATCACATACATATAATGAAGACACACCTCCAGAAAGCGAGCGATTGAAATGATTCCTTGGTGGGCCTCGAAGTGCCCCCATCACAAAATAAAAGGCATATCATTTTCCTGTGAACTGCCGCCGATTTAAATTTTTTCAAATATGTTAGGCCGTATGTAATATGATTTTTCTTGAGAAAAACAAATAAGCGTGCTCCATAAAGGGTGAGAAATAAAATAGCTAACTCGCACAACTTCGTTTTGGTCTCGCGTAGAATCCCCAGTCTTGCTCCTCGTGAAACTAAGATGTCTGATGTCTGAGAAATATTTAAATACAGATAATTTCAATGGTTCGTTTAAATGAGGCGGACATGTGACTTGATGTTTTGAGGACAACTTTCGAACAGGATTATCTCCCTCGAGATAGGTGGCGCCGTGTGAAATACATGCCGAATCATGGCGAAAAACTAAGGGTAGTGTTAAGTGAAACGTGAAATGCGCTTAGCAAACAAAGATGTATCTACCGAACTCCCGCGGTAGCATGCCACCCAAGTTTGAGAGTGAGTTAGCAGACTGCAGAAGTACAAAAAACATCGTCATCTATGATCACTGTAGGCTAAAATTTAATGTCACAGACAGTCTCCCAGCAACGATGCAGTGCTCAATCTAGTTCAGGAAATGCAACGTCCGAGTGGGTCTCTATAGCCATCGGAAAACGACAGAGTGTACAAACGACTCCATCCATCCATACTTCTCCAGAGAATTGAAGAAAGATTTGCGTGAAACGATAGGTTGATACCTGAAACAACCGAATAACCCGAGAGATCGCATATCATCCTCCATACGTCGATCACTGAACAAGACATCCGTTCCTAACCGATACATTTAAATCGGTTGCAAGGTGAAGAGAGGCGCTAGTTGTATGGCGTCTCCGAAGAAATGGAAGGAATTCTTTGTTCTGGTAGACGCAATTTTATGAAGATGCTCTGAAGCCGGTCGACGAGTTGTCATTAGAGAAGCAGCGGCCGAAGAATATGTCCTTCGGCAAGATCGCGCCGCAAACGTACGCAAGACGCTGCCAGTGGCAGCTGGGATCGTAATATGAGAAATATAAACCGGAATCAGACGGTCCCTGGAATTTCTTATATTTGAAGCATTCGACATGGAGGTCTACGTGTAGCTGTCACCCGGTCAGAAATACCGGAGACGTGACAAACTCGTAGCGACGATCCCTACAAGCAGATACCACTGGAGAAACAAATCACTGTTCCCCGTGCTTATTTATGAAGGTCAAACAGCTATGACAATGTCTGACACAAAAACAAGCGTTGGTTCTTGAGATTTCCTTGACTTCTGCTGTAACGAGGCGACTGTCAATTCTCGAACCAGCTATGTTCTCCAGCCTTACCCGGAAGGCAGACACTGAGGAAGAAACACCAGTCAAAATATTCTCCGTGCAAAGTAGAGCAGTGCAAGTGAGATTTGACCTCCATAAAGGATTTAGGTGCCTACTGGAACGAACACTTAAACGCCACCGCAATGATACCTCAGTCTCAGAAGAAGAGAACAGCAACGCCACCGCCGGAAAGAAGGCTCTTCTATATTGTCATCCACTTTAGAAGATGAAAAACAGAAGAGGCAAATTAGATTCTGTGCCTACATTGCAGGTAATACAGACACTGAATATGTCCGGAGTAGCTCGGTATGCGACAAAAGTCATGGAAACTGAAAGAGCATCCACAAAAGCTTGCATACAAAACCGTTCATGTTGCTGGAACTATTCCACTGCAAACTGAAGGAAACGATGACGAAGCGGCGCAGTCTCGTACACCACTCTGGACTCGTATAGGAAGAACGGAAATGATGAGGTCAGGAGTAGCGTAGCCGCGATGGGGATGTAACCTCAAGAAGAATAGCTAGAACGTAGTTTCTTCTGGTTACGTAACATCGGAGATGATGTTCCCAAACCGCGGTGTTAGACTACGTCACCGTCGCCGAGCAGTCTGGCATCAATTCCACATTCTCCACCGTAAGTGGAGGAGATGAGCGAATGCGATGTTAACAGGAAAGATTGCAAAGAAACCAATCCGTGTGAAGCAGAGTCAGAGAACATGTTCTGATGTAACAGGTCTTCCTAAGAGGATTTTTTAAGTGAACACGTTCACTACCTCTAAAGACACAGCCGAAGTGGAATACCAAGAGGAACGACCATGATCCCTAAGGAAGAAACTGCAGAAGATCACATATTCTTGGAAAGTACGATCTCTCCTCGTTTCGTTAAGATGACCAAACACGGCGAGCATTGTAAGAGTTGTTCTTTTTGGGGTATAGATGTGACGTACAACAGATGAACGAAACAAACCCAAACGTATGGTTCAAAGGAATTTGAACTAAATTCTGACAATAATGTCATATCAGGGGGTGATGCTCCGTTCATGACGTAACAGCAACACCCAATCGCCACTGTCTACACAATCATATGGATCAATGTGGTGACTAGAGGACCCGAGTGAGGCTGTGACACTGCAGAATGAGTTACAAACCGGAGTGAAAACCTAGCTGCAAAGTCATACGACCAGGTATCAAACGTTGCTAGATGATAGTCGTCGTAAACAAGAAGAAATACGCTATGTAAGATAGGCAGAACTTCAGGCAGATAGATATGGGAATAATTGCCTGTGGTCTCGGAGCGGTAGCGCGAGAGACGGCGGTGAAAATTCGCCAAATCGGAAACCGTTGAAGTAATGGAGAGGGCAAATATCCGAACCCATAAAACAACAACGGTTCCGTTCTGACCAAAGTAGGCGTTTGTACAGTCAAAAGCAATACATAGAACGCCGTAGACGATGATCAGATAAAAGTGAACGAACGGAAATAGGAAGTCCCCCAGCGGATGGACTATAACCGGCGAGCGGGTTACTCTCAATAGCTGCGTAATCGTCACCAGTAAGTTGTAGCAATATGGTGACATAATCTGTACTTCCTCTCCGGAAGTGACAAAAGACTTTGAGAGATTGCCAGCCTAACTGAGTATATAGGCCGGATACGCAGATGAGCAACATTCAGTACCTGTGTAGGATAGGATTAAATACGATACCGCATGCCTAACAGGTCGGAGATGGAAGCGAAGATCTGCATAACCGGAAGTCAAATGTGATGCAAGACCTGATGGCTGATAACATTCAACGTTGCCGGATGTGGGCGAGCAACTGAGACAATAGGATACGATGAGGCCCTGTAGCGCCCCCTCCCATTTTCTTCCGTAACGGACAGGTACGGGAGGATACAAGGGCTGTGAAGTAGGCATGTTATTCTTTATCGTAGAATAAATAACTCGGTGATACATCGTATAATGTCTGTATAATCGGAAGCTGATGCCACGTAAGCTGAAACATGCGCTGCAGATAACTGGGCAGCAAATGCGGGTTTGCAACCTTAACTTCACGTCTCGGAATCGGTGCGTGGTATGACATAGAATACCTGACGATCCGAGAGAACGGAAGAAAACACCCGCCGTACCGGAAGTCGAATGTGACATCCCAGAAGAATGTAACTTGAAAAGTCACACGACGAGGTACCTAATATGGTCGAGCTACAGAAGCCACAGAAGAATATGATGTAGGCATATACACTGCTGGACGGACAGGAAGTGATGAATACGCCCGGCAGTGTAGGAGTCAGCCGGTCTGTTATACATCGATGACGTAACAGGAACATAAATGTAACATGAACATCATAAGTTGTAGCAAGCCTGTAGCAGGATGTAGCTGACACCGAGGACGGAGCATGCGCAGAAACAGAAGCGGAAACTCCAGTGTAAAACAATGATACCTGAAGGTATAAAATTAGTGGTTGCATATAAATATCCGAAGTAATCGAATTAGACGCAGGCCGGAAGTCATAACTGGAACCCGGCAAGTAGTATACAAAGTGCATCTAAAGCCACATTTTGCCAGGGGAGATAACTCTTGCATCCGCCAGGTGGCGTGGAGGTGACGTGGAGGTCAAGTGCACTATAGTTCCGGCAAAGGTCAGATGACATGTGACCTTGGATCGGGGACATTCCGGGGTTTCCCCAAAGGGTTTCCTATTGGGGAGTCAATTGCTTCATTCTTTTTTCTTCGGGGTATTTCCATTTTCATTTAACCTGATATTTTCGTATACAGAGCTTGAACACATAAAGGGGATTGTAAATTAACCCGAGGCTAGGTGGATAACTCATTTGCACCAATCAGCGGTCGGAAAAAGGAACCAATGAGCGATCGATAAAAGAACCAATGGATTTGCTGGAAAAAGAGCCAATCAGTCAGTTCCTTCATTCTAAGACAGCCAATCGATAAACATCGGGGTTTTCACTGGAACATCCGGGCACTTTTACATCCGGGTACTTGACGTCCGCGCCTAGATCCGGGTACATACGGGTTCTTGTACATCCGGGTACATCCGGGTACTGTTTCATCCGGGTTCTTGTACATCCGGGGACTTCTTTGTAGGTGTATAAAAGCGGGAATTTTGACGGCATTGCTTCATTCCACTGCCTGCCTACCTGAGCAGCGCCCAAGCCCTTATGGCCGTTTCATCAGACACTCTGCCAACCACCAAGATGTTCACTTGTACCACGTGCTCGAAATCATTCACTCGTCTGCACGACTTGTGCCGCCATGAGGCTACCAAGCACGACGGTACCTCCCAGTATAGCTGTACGATATGTACACAGTCGTTTCAGCGCCCGGATCATTTAGAGTGCACTCCAGGCATTCTTCCATTCGTCATGGAATAGACTATGGGTCCGTTTTTCGACAACCAGTTGGCGTAAAACCTTCAATCCAAATCACTTATATGTATATATTTTCTGAAAGAGCATGAAGAAACTATTATTTTAAGATATAGCATTGCTATGTTCCAGAAAATTAAACTCGAACATTCTCCTCCATACTTGCTTCAATTTTTCCTAGAAAACCCCCGAAAATGTCGAAAAATGGTCAAATTAGGCTCAATTTCCAGAAAAATCTGTAAGAGCGATTTCAATTAAACTTCTTACTCACGTTCCCCGGTCCGATCTCAACTTAAAAAGGCAAACAAATGTGAGGGTCAACCTGCCCGTTTTTTGTCAGATTTTCTTCCCATAAATGAGTCCCGATTTTTAGGCACACCCAAGGGGCATAACTGAGACAGGACAAAATTTACTCCACGATCCAGATCAGCGTGTAGACGAACACAGCACTCGATCTGTACGTAATCGTTTGCAGCGTTGATAATGCTGAATAGGATGGTATTATAGATATAAGCTATTGAGGAGACACGAAGAATTATGATGTAGCAGAACAAGGGCAGTCTATCGTATTATGAAATTAGACCGGGGCCATTACTAGCAAACTGTGGAGGGCCACCTTAAGGGGCAGGATTTTTTTCGGGAAATTAATTATTCACATTTATCGTAATCTGGGAGTGTTTGCGAGTATGGCGGTATACAACACTTGCCAGTTATACATGTTATTGTGGAAAATCCGACTGATAACTTTCGCCCTACCCCATCTTTGTTTTGATCTCTTTTGCCAATTCTAGCAGGATTTTCGAGGACAAAACTCAAAATTAACCCATTTACTCTCAATAATGGACATCCATTCGGCAATATGAAGGCCGTGGTTGCTTTTCCGCTTTCTAATGACACCAGGAACGCGGCAAAAATGCAAAGAGATGTAACCAAGTCAAATTATTGGTAATTTTGCACTAAATTTTCTCTTAGAAACATGGGAAATGCTTCAGAAAGTTGAGAAATAATTCATAAAACCTCAATAATATACATCCATACCATCCTTTATGGACTGTAAATGGGTTCTCTTGTAAAGAAAATAGTTCTGGTAAATTTATATCATTCTGATAGGACCTCGTTCTGCCATAATATCCACCAAAATCTCATTCCAGGGGGAGATAACTCCTGTGTGGAATACAGATAACTTCAATAGTATACTAATGGACACATTGTGGATTATTTTAATCGAACTCCTCGTCTTCTTTCCACCTGACTCCGAAAATAGCGCTTCAGATGTAACTAGGCAGTCAGAATTAAACAATCTGGCGTAATGACACATCTCCGCTCCGTACATCGAGATAATGCATTGACTCCACTATTCACGTACACAAACACTGATGACGGCACCGTATGATGTCACTGCCACCGTGACCCCTGGGTCACCTCTCGAAAGAAAAGTTGGCGGTAGTGACGTCTTCCGGAAGTCAAGTGACCGGAAGTCGCGACTCCGCAGGCGCGACCACACCCAAGCGCCCCCAAACTCCAGGCAATTTAACATTTTTAGAAAAGTGAGTTGTTTCACCTGTATTAGGGGATCTAGGAATTTTCTGATTTCAGGGCTGTTTGAAGTACACGTACAAAAATAGTTCCAAATTGTTTATTCGTTCTCAGACCAGAATAGTTATCCTTCAGTGGTTGACAGGCGTTTTAGGCCTATATATAGTCACTTCATCCCTTACCTGTATTGAATAATACTCTGTTGATTGTTTTCCTTCAAGATATCAGATTAATACGCACTAAAGTATGAAAGCCTGCTATGGTCACTCTTCCAAAGATTGACCTCAGCTCAGAGAAATACAGTTCAGGACGCAACATATACATGTGTAAAGAGCTGCCCTACCATATCTCTAGGGGCTGTACATGTATCTATGCTGGATCTAGTTTCTGACGAATGAAGAGGTCAAGCTAAAACTAGGTCAACACAATGAGTGGTGTTAGGAATATATGTGCATGTATGTAGTGAAATTAATCAATTGAACTTAAACTTAGAAATAATATCATCTGACATGTCTGAGAACTGAAATATTCTGAGATGGATGTCTTGCCACTTGTTGTTTCATGCACTCTTGTGTTCTAATACTTTCATTCAGTGCCAGTACCGGGTGTATGTATAATTGTAATACCACTACATACAGATCAGCTTGGTATTATGGCCAGTTTTTCGTGTGTTTTGGGGGGCTTTTTCAAACAAATAGATACTATTTTGAATTGAAACTATGGGAAAGAAATCTGCTACTCAGGAAGCAGCTATTCTTTTCAGTTTTACTATATCCACCATTGCAGCCAGTCGATCGATCGTCTCTGAAAATGATACTCGGGTATCACAATCAGTTAAAAACTGTTTTTCCTGTGAGCCATAAATTATAAAATACTAATATACAACTGGAAGTACAGTGCAATAAAATCTAGATTATGCAAAGAAAAGTTCACTTGCGATGGATGGTATCTGTCCCAAACCTCAATCAAACAACAGCGTTTATCTTCTGAACCACCTTTCTATATATGCCCATGGGTCTAGTCCTACTTGAGCTGTCTCCCGTTAACATACAGATGGTGCTGCGAGATATGACATATCATTATACAGGCTCTTGTGCGGCTCACGATTTGCAATGTTGGCTGTTTCGACTTTTGATTAGTGAATTCAAATTTTCAAAATTGAAGTGCAGGATTTTCATTGGTCGGTAGAAAAAATGGAAAAGTCAAAGTTGAGCATATCAAGTACCTTACCCCCAACTAATTCTAAGGATCACAAAAAACAGTGGCGGACATCTCGTTTCAACGATTTCACTCATACACACACAAAGGGAACATCCGCTTTCCTATAACTACATTTTCATTAATTTGTGTAGGTTGAAATTGGCCGATTTCGGAAACATTTCATCATGGTCATTTCAACGCTTTTACGTCCTTTTGCAGCATCAGTTCCGAAAATGAAATGATGAATCAGAGCATGGATTTAGAACAGATTATATCCGATATCCATGAACTGTCCTGTTTAATAGCTTTTCAAAAATACAGTCGAAAAACTTGAATTCGGGATGGACCCAGTAATTCAATAAATAACTGTCTGGCTTGAAATCACTGTTCCTGCTCTACATTAGGTCGTTTTCATGACTACACGGTCATTACACGATTAGGCGCGTTGAACACGTTTAAGCGCTATTTATGTCTTCACGTTGTGCACGTTTAAGCGCAGCCTCTATACACAATTAGGCGCATTTCCACAGTTAGACGCAAACTTTATACACGATTAGGCGCAGTTCCACAATTAGGAGCATATTTCTCACACGAATAGGCGCATTTCCATAATTAGGAGCAAATCTCCTACACGAATAGACGCAGTTCCACAATTAGAAGCATTTTTTCTACACGATTAGGCGTAACGCAAAGTTAGGCGCAAGATCGTTCAAATGATCAGTTACATGATTAGACGCAGCCTCCTTACACGATTAGGCGCATTTACACAAATAGGCGCAAATTCCGTACGTCATTAGGCGCAGTTCCACAATTAAGCGCACATTTCGTGCACGATTAGGCGCAGTTCCACCATTAACCGCAAATTTCCGATTAGGCGCAACACGTTATTAGGCGCAATTTTTTTACACGATTTGGCGCTGACACGATTAGGCGCAAATACACGATTAGGTCCCCCCACAGAGCTCACCACCTACCCAACGCTTGCCGAGCACCGAGCCCATGTCCAGTTTGCTTGTATCTACAGTCGAGGGGGGCCTAGATATCCAGCCGGACCCCAACGATACGGTTCCCAGTCATACGCCTGACGACATCGAACATTTTCTGGACGAACCCATAAATGTTCCTAGCTATCTGTTACCCGAAGATCATCCAGTGAGTGACATCTATCAGCGTCATTGGCCCATTCGTACGGCATTGCTTCATTCATCATTTTACCGGGAATTTCTGCCTGACCTATCTCAGCCTGCCTGCCTGCCTGCCTGCCTGACCAGTGGATATAGCTCAGCTTGCCTGACCAGTGTATATACCTCAGGCTGCCTGACCAGTGGATATACCTCAGGCTGCCTGACCGGTGGATATACCTCAGGCTGCCTGACCTCAGCATGCCTGTACTTCACCTTACCAGCCTGAACCTGCATGACTACAATCTATATCTGGATGTGAGAAGATCGGCCAAAGGCCTGAATTGCTGATCTATAATTCTGATACTTGCTTGTATCCTGAGAACAATTATTCATCTATCGGCCTGTACATATTCCTGTACCTGAATTATTACACCATTACCAAGGTAACACGCTATAATTTATATATAGTGTCTAGCAGGCCGTAATTCAGAAGCTACCCGAGTATAATGTGTAGATATCATGACACTCCGCTGAAGGGAGGGGGGGGGAGGCATTTGTTTAAATCCACTCCGATATAAAATTGTAAAAACATTATACCTCCAATATTTCTCCTTGTGTAAAATCCCGCCAGGATATGGAAGTGTACATATTATACTATATTGTCTTGAAGTATGAATTTTCAAGATGCAGATTTAGTGGAGAATTTTTTTATTCTGACAAAAACATTGGCGCCTAATTTCTGTGTATTATGCGCCAACGCACCAGCTGTGAAAAACTTCATATTCCACAACTTTCCGGAGATTTTTAGTACCCATAGCTTATGGAACTGAAAATTATAAGTCATTATGGTTTTGCTGCTAACAGTTATTTGATGTCAACCATGCATATTTTGGAAGATATTCCACATTTTCTCGAACTGACCAGAAAATACATCACTGCCTGGTCAGAGGTTGAACACAACTAGGGGATTGTAAATTAACCCTGGGCTAGGTGGGCAGTTCCATTTGCACCAATTAGCGGTCGAGAAAAAGAGCCAATGAGCGATCGATAAAAGAACCAATGGACGGGTTCTTGAATTTCGCTGACGTCCGGGTCTTCATCCGGGTACTGGGATTTTGCTGACGTCCGGGTCTTCATCCGGGTACTTCTATGTAGGTGTATAAAAGTCGGAATTTTCATGCATGTGTGACATAGTCTATAAAACACGACCCTCTCCATCCCACACCTCATTCCTACGGTTACAGAGCCATGATAGACACCCATCCCTATACGCCTCGCATTTTACAGCATGCGACCGTGGTTAATTCACTCACGGGTTACCGTGCATTGGTTCGGTCCATGTTTGCAGATGGTGAGGACAACGAGGGGCGACGCCAGATCCTGAAAGAGTTTATAGAAGCGGTCCTCGACGGAGTGGACTCGGTGGAGAGGTGTGCTATTACCAACCACCACTGGACTATGACAGTCACCTTTGATGCCCGCGCTATGCACCACGAGCGCTCGCGCCGTAACCAGCGACGGCTCCTTGGCCTCACAATGGTCTTTGCCCTATTTACCCTGAAGCTGTGGCAATGACGGTAGGACCTCACCATAAATACGACAAACAGTCAGCGTGTGCGTCATTCGGCATTTCGTCAACGATGTCACCAGTCCTACGAGCCGTTCTTCCCCTCACCCCTGACGTGGGGTTACACGTCTATGAAGATAAAGTCACCATCGTGGAAGACCGTCCAATTCTCTATTACCCTGAGATCGCATCGAGCTGCCCGCCGCCATTTTCTACGGAACCGGGTCATCGTGGGAGGATTAGATGCCCAGTGGCAAGCGGATTTGGTCGATATGAGCGCCTTTGCCAAACACAACGATGAGAATTGGTATATCTTGACGTGCATCGATATCCTGTCGAAGTATGCGTGGGTGGTACCCATCCGCACGAAAACGGATGCAAATCTCATAGTGGCGTTCAAGGACATCTTCAAGACTGGGCGCAACCCCTTGTATTTGCAAACCGACGAAGGCACGGAATTCCTCAACAGACCGTTCCAAGCCTTTCTCAAGAAACATAAGGTCTTCTTCTTTCACACCTACAACGAGACCAAGGCTTCCGTGGTGGAAAGGTTCAACAGGACATTCGAAGGCCGCATGTATAAATATTTCACCTATAAAACTACAAGACGGTACATCGATGTTCTCCCGAAACTTGTGAGTGGTTACAATCAAGGAAGCCCAAGTCCGACGTGTCTTGTACCCCAGGCAATCGCAACGAACGCCGAAGGCGGTGTTCAAGGTCAAGGACAAGTTCGAGAAAAGTTACTTGCCCAACTGGAGCGATGAGCACTTCCTGATTAAACGGCGCTCACCCCGACAACAGCGAGTCTACGAACTGGAAGATCTTCAAGGGGAACCGTTGCTACTTACGAGATGGAATTACAGCCTGTCGTAAAAACAAAGCAAGACAACTACACGGTGGAGCAGATTTTGAAAACGGAACGTCGACGAGGCAAACTGTTTCATTCCGTCAAATGGCAATGCTGGCCCAGTTCCTTCAATTCCTGGGTCTCGCCCAGCCAGGTGAAACGAATATAAAGCTAGACATCACCGCCATCATCCTTCATTCCACGTTCGACCACGGTGCTATGGACAAACAGCAGCTGCCTCTGAAACAGCATCTCCCAAAAACGCGCAAAGCGCTAGTGGGCTTTGTGATGACATTGCTAACCCTGCTGGGTGTGTTGTACGGAGGCGTGTTTTACGACGTAGCCTATCTCAGTACTCTACTCATCCCACCAAAGACACCAGCTGTGAGTGGCAGTCAAACCAGTCATCGAAACGAGCCCACACCACACCACATCACCACACCACGTGTACAGTTTAGGTTAACACCTACACCGAGCTCCACACCAAGTACACCCACCACGTCTGAAGACTCACCGGATTTCATCCCTCACGGTGAACGCCCATCGACAACGGTACCAAAGCTCGACGCATCGACGACCCCGGTTCACTCGTACCAAATTTACAAGAGCGGGTTACCACGACAGCGGATATACCTTCAACCATGGACCCCCGGTGGCAACATCCCTTCACTTTCGTCATCGCAGGACCGACGGGCTCCGGCAAGACGCACTTCGTCAGGAAGCTCCTTCAACACGCCGGCAGCATGATTACCCCACCCATTGCCCCAGGTCGTGTGGAGTTACGGAGAATGGCAAGCGGCGTATGCAGCAATGCCCCACATCACGTTCGTGGAAGGCCTACCCAACCTGGCCGATTTGGAACCGGACACTTTGGTGGTTCTCGATGATCTGATGGCGGAGACGGACAGTCGAGTCACCCAGCTCTTTACGAAAGGGAGCCATCATCGTCGGTTGAGCATCATCTATATCGTCCAGAATCTCTTCAATAAGAACAAGGAGCACAGGAACATCAGCTTAAATACTCACTATCTGGTGGTCTTCAAAAACTCGAGAGACCACTGAATTGTGGGTTCTAGCATTAGTTGTATATGATGTCTGCGCGAGTACGGAAGCACGCTCCGACGCTCCGTGTATTGAAAACTGCCCCCCCCCCCCCAGTTGGTCCTTACCATTGTACGCGGTGCGGACGCTGGCCTTGTACGCTGTCTGTGCGAGATCGGGTATAACCTGTTAAAAGGCAACGTACCACTGTCTCCGACTCAGAAGACCAAGTTGACCAAGCATAAGACAGGTCTGCGAATCCTAGTCCAGAAGCGAGTGTTTCAAACACAAAAGAAAAAGGTGTTTTCTCGGGGCCATCTTAGCACCGTTGGCCACTTCCGTGTTGGGTCCAGTATTGGCCGAATTCTTCGGCCGACAATGACCCACACGAAAAAAATGGTCCTCATCGAACCTCGGCTCCTTCAAAACCTCCAATCGCCGTACACCGTACCCTTTACGGTGAAGACGATAAACACCCTCGATGAAGAGATGCGTCAGATCTTACAACGACCGGGGTTAAGCGACAGAGAGAAAATGGAACAGTACAATGAGACGCTTCAGCGGTACATGACCTTCATGGACCTATACAAACCCCTCTCTACCCCAGCACCACCACGCGAAACACCGCCGACCCCAGTACCGCTACAACAGCCGCCATTATCAGGGGTACCACCCACAGCACCACAGTGGGTCGAAGACGAAGTGCTGAAGAGTGTACCTGCATCATTCAAGAAACAAGCTGGTCTGGTATTACAACGGATGAAACAGAATCCTAACATGACTTGGAATGATAAAGGCGAACCCCGGGTACAGAACCCGGTGCCCACATGACGGATTTAGTGAATGACCTGATGCGTCAACGCAGGTCGCACACGGATCCTCGAGGATGGGAGGTCTTCACTCAAGGCTTGAAAGACATTGATGTACCACAGGAATTGGTGTGGAACCCGCAGCGCTGGGTCTGGATGCAGCGTGACTCGCCGGGGCGTGACAACCTTGGGAAGCCGAGTGGGAACCGGAGTCACCCCAAAACACCACAACGGCGGGCACCTAATTTTTCACCACTTTTACCACGCCACCCCCTGAAACTAAATCCATCAAGATCTATGACACGTAGCAAGTCACCGCGACCATCACGACGATTAGCGCCCAAGGGCTGGGAGAAGTATTAAACCCGAGAGCAGCAGCAGGAAAGCTCAGTCGTCATGCTTTACCTCACCCTACCCATTAACAGTTCGCTCGATGTGTTTCCTGACAACACCTTGACTAAGTACGTGACCCAGTTACCGCAACCGTTGCATTTACCTGGACGCTGGGAATGTGAACTCGTGGATATTCAATACCGTTACTCGTGGTGCAACGTGCGAGCCGGTAAAGTGTGGTACGAGGTGACCTACGAAGGACAGAAAACCCGACTCACCCTACCCGAAGGCCAATTCGATACCCCCAATGAGTTCATCCACGGACTGAGAAGTCTGATGCATTCTAAGTCTCTACGGGACGTCACGAATACTTCAAAACCCATAAAAACCTAGTACTGGAGGAAAATACCTAATTGTATAGAATATTCACGTTGACATGGACTCGGTAATAAGAGTGAGGGTAAGTACCTACTTTGATACAGTATTCACGTTAACACGGACTCGGTAATAATAGTGGGGGCAAATACCTACTTGGATACAATATTCACGTTGACATGAGCTCGGTAATAATGGCGGGGATAAATACCTACTTGTGTACAATATTCATGTTAACACGGACTCGGTAACAATAGTGGGGGTAAACACCTACTTGTATACAATATTCACGTTAAGATGGACTCGGTAATAATAGTGGGGGTGAATACCTGCTTCTATACAACAATCACATTAACATGAACTCGGTAATAGTAGAGGGGTAAATACCTACTTGTATACAATATTCATGTTATCGGTAATAGTACTGGAGGAAAATACCTACTTGTATAGAATATTCACGTTGACATGGACTCGGTAATAAGAATGAGGGGGAATACCTACTTCTATACAATATTTATATTAACACGGACTCGGTAATAATAGTGGGGGTAAATACCTACTTGTATACAATATTCACGTTATCGCGGACTCGGTAATAATAGTTGGTGGACATTCCTATTTGTATACAGTATTCACGTTAACACGGACTCAGTAATAATAGTGGGGGTAAATACCTACTTGTATACAATATTCACGTTATCGCGGACTCGGTAATAATAGTTGGTGAACATTCCTATTTGTATACAGTATTCAGGTTAACACGGACTCGGTAATAATAGTGGGGTAAATACATACTTGTATACAATATTCACGTTATCGCGGACTCGGTAATAATAGTTGGTGGACATTCCTATTTGTATACAGTATTCACGTTAACACGGACTCGGTAATAATAGTGGGGTAAATACCTACTTGTATACAATATTCACGTTATCGCGGACTCGGTAATAATAGTTGGCGGACATTCCTATTTGTATACAGTATTCACGTTAACACGGACTCGGTAATAATAGTGGGGTAAATACCTACTTGTTTACAATATTCACGTTAACACGGACTCAGTAATAATAGTGGAGTAAATACCTACTTGTATTCACTGAAATATTCTGAGATGGATGTCTTGCCACTTGTTGTTTCATGCACTCTTGTGTTCTAATACTTTCATTCAGTGCCAGTACCGGGTGTATGTATAATTGTAATACCACTACATACAGATCAGCTTGGTATTATGGCCAGTTTTTCGTGTGTTTTGGGGGGCTTTTTCAAACAAATAGATACTATTTTGAATTGAAACTATGGGAAAGAAATCTGCTACTCAGGAAGCAGCTATTCTTTTCAGTTTTACTATATCCACCATTGCAGCCAGTCGATCGATCGTCTCTGAAAATGATACTCGGGTATCACAATCAGTTAAAAACTGTTTTTCCTGTGAGCCATAAATTATAAAATACTAATATACAACTGGAAGTACAGTGCAATAAAATCTAGATTATGCAAAGAAAAGTTCACTTGCGATGGATGGTATCTGTCCCAAACCTCAATCAAACAACAGCGTTTATCTTCTGAACCACCTTTCTATATATGCCCATGGGTCTAGTCCTACTTGAGCTGTCTCCCGTTAACATACAGATGGTGCTGCGAGATATGACATATCATTATACAGGCTCTTGTGCGGCTCACGATTTGCAATGTTGGCTGTTTCGACTTTTGATTAGTGAATTCAAATTTTCAAAATTGAAGTGCAGGATTTTCATTGGTCGGTAGAAAAAATGGAAAAGTCAAAGTTGAGCATATCAAGTACCTTACCCCCAACTAATTCTAAGGATCACAAAAAACAGTGGCGGACATCTCGTTTCAACGATTTCACTCATACACACACAAAGGGAACATCCGCTTTCCTATAACTACATTTTCATTAATTTGTGTAGGTTGAAATTGGCCGATTTCGGAAACATTTCATCATGGTCATTTCAACGCTTTTACGTCCTTTTGCAGCATCAGTTCCGAAAATGAAATGATGAATCAGAGCATGGATTTAGAACAGATTATATCCGATATCCATGAACTGTCCTGTTTAATAGCTTTTCAAAAATACAGTCGAAAAACTTGAATTCGGGATGGACCCAGTAATTCAATAAATAACTGTCTGGCTTGAAATCACTGTTCCTGCTCTACATTAGGTCGTTTTCATGACTACACGGTCATTACACGATTAGGCGCGTTGAACACGTTTAAGCGCTATTTATGTCTTCACGTTGTGCACGTTTAAGCGCAGCCTCTATACACAATTAGGCGCATTTCCACAGTTAGACGCAAACTTTATACACGATTAGGCGCAGTTCCACAATTAGGAGCATATTTCTCACACGAATAGGCGCATTTCCATAATTAGGAGAAAATCTCCTACACGAATAGACGCAGTTCCACAATTAGAAGCATTTTTTCTACACGATTAGGCGTAACGCAAAGTTAGGCGCAAGATCGTTCAAATGATCAGTTACATGATTAGACGCAGCCTCCTTACACGATTAGGCGCATTTACACAAATAGGCGCAAATTCCGTACGTCATTAGGCGCAGTTCCACAATTAAGCGCACATTTCGTGCACGATTAGGCGCAGTTCCACCATTAACCGCAAATTTCCGATTAGGCGCAACACGTTATTAGGCGCAATTTTTTTACACGATTTGGCGCTGACACGATTAGGCGCAAATACACGATTAGGTCCCCCCACAGAGCTCACCACCTACCCAACGCTTGCCGAGCACCGAGCCCATGTCCAGTTTGCTTGTATCTACAGTCGAGGGGGGCCTAGATATCCAGCCGGACCCCAACGATACGGTTCCCAGTCATACGCCTGACGACATCGAACATTTTCTGGACGAACCCATAAATGTTCCTAGCTATCTGTTACCCGAAGATCATCCAGTGAGTGACATCTATCAGCGTCATTGGCCCATTCGTACGGCATTGCTTCATTCATCATTTTACCGGGAATTTCTGCCTGACCTATCTCAGCCTGCCTGCCTGCCTGACCAGTGGATATAGCTCAGCTTGCCTGACCAGTGTATATACCTCAGGCTGCCTGACCAGTGGATATACCTCAGGCTGCCTGACCATTGGATATACCTCAGGCTGCCTGACCGGTGGATATACCTCAGGCTGCCTGACCTCAGCATGCCTGTACTTCACCTTACCAGCCTGAACCTGCATGACTACAATCTATATCTGGATGTGAGAAGATCGGCCAAAGGCCTGAATTGCTGATCTATAATTCTGATACTTGCTTGTATCCTGAGAACAATTATTCATCTATCGGCCTGTACATATTCCTGTACCTGAATTATTACACCATTACCAAGGTAACACGCCATAATTTATATATAGTGTCTAGCAGGCCGTAATTCAGAAGCTACCCGAGTATAATGTGTAGATATCATGACACTCCGCTGAGGTTCCCCTTGAAGATCTTCCAGTTCGTAGACTCGCTGTTGTCGGGGTGAGCGCCGTTTAATCAGGAAGTGCTCATCGCTCCAGTTGGGCAAGTAACTTTTCTCGAACTTGTCCTTGACCTTGAACACCGCCTTCGGCGTTCGTTGCGATTGCCTGGGGTACAAGACACGTCGGACTTGGGCTTCCTTGATTGTAACCACTCACAAGTTTCGGGAGAACATCGATGTACCGTCTTGTAGTTTTATAGGTGAAATATATCTATTAGTTTCTTAGTTTGATGCTGCCTTCGTCGCTACGTGCTCGCCATGCTTCAAGGCGATATATACTGTATATCGACGTTTGTCTCTATAACGTAGGTTTATCAAACGCTGACATGGACTCGGTAATAATAGTGGGGGTAAATACCTACTTGTATAGAATATTTATGTTAACATGGACTCGGTTACAATAGTGGGGGTAAATACATACTTGTATAGAATATTTATGTTAACGCGGACTCGGTAACAATAGTGGGGGTAAATTGCCACTTGTGTGCAATATTCACGTTAACATGGGCTCGGTAAAAACAGTGGGAGTAAATACCTACTTGTATACAATATTCACGTTAACACGGACTCGGTAATAATAGTGGGGGTAAATACCTACTTGTATACAGTATTCACGTTAACATAGACTCGGTAATAATGGTGGGGTATAAATGCCTACTTGCATATAATATTCACGTTAACACGGACTCGGTAATAATAGTGGGAGTAAATACCTATTTGTATACAATATTCACGTTAGCACAGATTCGGTAATAATATATATATATATATATATTTTTTTAATGGTTGAATTTATTATCCGCATATTTATAATATACATATATACAAATATATATGGTTCGTCTGACCAGCATGAGGTATTAATTACAGTTAGTATGTCGATTTCTATTATTAATTACTTACATTTATTCGAGTTTACCCATGTCACCAGTCAATTCATGTAACTGTATGTACATAAATTCATCAAATAAATTATTGCAATAAATTATTACTATTACTACTGAAGAGTCGTAGAAACGACGATACCGGTTTAGAAGAAAATATTAATGTAGTAACCCCAGCATATACTACTAGTTTCGTGGTTTTTTCAATATTTATACACATATATGTATAAAGTATAAGAAAACATACTAAAGAAACACACCAAAAAAAAACAAAAAACCTTAAAAACCAGGACACACGTAAAAAAAACAATAATAAAAAAAAATATTGAAAAAACAAGGAGAAAAAAAAAGAAAAAAAAAGAAAACTTGGGTTTCAAGACTAGAATAAATATGTTATTTCTTAAGCACGTAATACCATATCAGTTTCTTTTACTTCCAAGTATCTGCTGGGACATCATGGTCTAATCAAAATGTAATTTGAACATTTCCCATTTCAAACATGGTGAAAGGTCTAGTTTTGATTCATAATTTTCAAGGGTGTAGTGATTACGAAATATATGTTTGAGGGTTGGAAAATTTAGCTGTCTGTCCAGAAACTTATTTTTATAGATATACATTTTTGTTAATATCATTAGCGTGTTCAGGCCACATATATTTTCCCCCCATCCCACGACCATTTCTTTTGCCGTAATAATGTAGTCCAGCCCTATTTCCGTTTTTAGCCATTTTTGAAGATTAGACCATAATGGCTTGACCATACTGCACTGGAAGAATAGATGTTCGAAGGTTTCACTTTCTATTTTACAGTAGTCACATAAATCGTCACTGGTGATACCAATGCGATGCAGCAGCGACTTTGTATAAATAATTCTATGTAGAAAGCGAGAGTGGAAGTCTCTCAATTTGGTATGTTGATAGCAATGTACATTTACTTCAAAAACGCTGGGCCAATCTATTTCACCGATCCCAATAAAGTCCTCCCACTTTAGTTGTGCATTGGCTTTTTCATATTTTTCCGTGTTTAGTATATCATAGAATCGTCCATACCCCTTCTTTTCCCTAGCAAGTACGCCTAGTTGATGAGGAATAGTTGGGGTGTATTCCCAGTGTCCTACATCTGTGGAATTTTGATTGATAATCTCTATCCAGCTTTTTGGTATACTTTTTATTACCCTGTTGTAGCCCAAAAAGGTCCCCCCCCCGTATATTATAACTAGCCCTAATTTCCTCAAATGATTTTAATGTGCCATTCTCGTTGAGAATATCCTTAATGTAGCGTATTTTATTATCATACCAGTTTTTTTATGAATAGACCTTTTATTTTAGAATTTAGATTTTACCATAAAGGCTCCTTGAGAATTTCAGACAGTTCCTGGATTGGTAGTTTTTTATGAACGGATTGCCATGCTCGGAGGACTTCTTTCCAGAAAGGGTTACTACAGTTTTTTATCATATTTGTAAGCCGTTCTCGCCCATAGTTGAGCAAGGTTGACGAGAGCATGTCCCGGTTTAGATATTTCCATTTTTTGTCATGAAATGCTATGCGCCTCATCCATGATATTTTTAAAGCCTGTACAAAGTTTTGAAGATTTATCATTCGTAACCCCCCAATTTTTTAATTTTGCGTAATGACACACCGCCTGATTTTATCCGGACCGCCATTCCAGAGAAATGTATACAACATTTTATTAATGGATTTCATACAGGCCTCAGGTGAGTTTGGAAGGGAAAGGAAGAGGTGTATTATCTTAGACATTGCCAGCGATTTTATGACTGTTATTTTTCCTAAGAGACTTAGATTTCGCATTTTTCACTTGCTCAGCTCTCTCTTCAAATCCTTTATTTTAGATAAATAGTTGTATCTCCACATGTCAGTAAAGTTAACTGTTGTAAAAGTGATTCCCAGTGCAGTAAAGTCGTTAACCCAATCCAGACTCTCTTCCTGCCATAGCCTGATGTCAGACCCAGTAAATGACCCTATCCACACCGCTTTTGTCTTTTCAATATTTATTTTTAAACCGGAAAATGTATAGAATAGATTTAGACAAGCGAGTGCCTCTTTTAAGGAAGCTTCTGAACCGCCAAGGGTTAGCTGGGTGTCATCTGCATATTGACTGATTTTAAACTCCACTCCTAGCTGTATCCCTTTGATTTTATCATTCTTTCGAATCATGTGTCCAAGGACCTCTGCGCACATTAAAAAGAGGTACGGCGATATTGGATCGCCTTGGCGGCATCCCCTGCCGACATTGAACGATGATGACAAGTGACCGTTTTGTATAATTGATGTTTTAATATTTTTGTAGAAGGAGGCTACCGATTTTTGAATATCATCGCCAAAATTGAACTTTTTTAAAACACTGTCCATAAATCGTCAGGAGAATCGAATGGCTTCTCAAAGTCTATTGACAAAATGAACCCTGGAATTTCCCTTTCCCTTGTTTCGAACATCAGATCATAAATCATTCTGATGTTTTCTCCAATATAGCGGCCAGAAATAAAACCGTTCTGGTCTTCATGAATAATTCGATCGAGAACGATTTTGATTCGGTTGGCTATACAAGTTGACGCTAATTTGTAAATTACATTTAGCAGAGTTATTGGTCGCCAGTTTTTCAATAGATTTCTTGGTTTATTAGGCTTGGGTAAACAAGTGATAACACCCAGTCTCTGGGTAAGCGAAAATTCTCCTTGATGAAAACTAGTGTTGATTGCCCGGAGTACAAAATATCCTAACTGGTTCCAAAAAACTTTGAAAAATTCCACTGGAAAACCATCCAATCCTGGGCTCTTATCGTTCTTTGTATCCCTCAAGGCGGCTGTAAGTTCTACGTATGATATGTCTCCTTCAAGTTCAGCTGCTTCTGTGTCTGTTAGCGTTGGGAGATCTAAATAATTCAAAAATCTATCTGTGTCGACGTAATTTGTGTCTTGTTTAGAGTACAGTTTTGAGTAGTAGCGTCTTTCTTCTTCAAGGATGTCTTTTGTATTATATAAGTCGTCTCCGGTATCGTTTGTTAATTTCGTCATCATTTTGTTGGTGTATTGCCTCTTTTCAAGAGATAAACAATATTTGGACGGTTTTTCACCTTCCTCAACCCAACGAACTTTTGTTCGAGTTATAATTCCTTGTATCTTGACATTTCTGATTTCTTCTAGTTTTTTTTGTTTCGTCTAATTGTTTGATTTTAGCTTCGTCTATGCCGACAAAGTTGTTCTGAATTTCATCTTCAAGTAATTGTATTTCATCTTCTAATTTCCTTTCATTTTTCACATAATATATATTCTTTGTTGCAATAAGCCAGCTGCCCTATGAGCATAACTATTACATACTTATTTGATTTGCTTGATGGCGGAGAGATATACAAATAATTAAAAATTAAAATTAAAATCGATGCCGTTTTCAAAAAACAATGTCATTAATTTAATGATACTGGACAACAGATATATTCAACCACTCGGTGGGTATTTTGCCACATGTAAAACCTTAATATAAAATTGCTGAAGCTAATATGATATCAAGGGAGAAAGTGGTAACTAATACAGTAGTTTACCATAATATAACTCATTTCTTAGCTTAAAGGACTTCGATACGAAGAATGCAAACTGTTTAGTAATAGTACGACAGTCTGACAAAATTAAGCTTGCCAGTTTGAATGCACTAGGATGTTTCCAATAGTATTCAGGAATATAACGGACATATTAAAATGAAATGAAACTCATCTTCTAAAATACCGCAAACTGAGAATTTTCTATCATCAGTTGGGGTTTTAACAGGTTTTTTCCATCTGCCCATCTCAATCTCAAGTCTATGGGGTAAGGTGCGAAACTGCGTGAATGCCACTCTGATAGACCTAATTTTAATAGCATCTAAATATTCTTGAAAATGATAACTGCCAAACTGTCTATAAAATCTGGCTCTACTAGAATCTTCCAGGCGGGCATGCCAATTTTGCACCCATGTTTTTCGATTAGGTGAAGCAGCTGCATCTTCTAACAATAGTTTGTAAATTTGGTTGATATACTTCCTTACATTTGAAGAAATTATCTTTAACCAGAATTTAATTATAATGTACATTCTTCCTGTGATCAAGTACATTCTACCCAGCTCTCCATAAACGAAATCCTTTTGTGTACATTTTTTCAAACCTAGTACCATTTTGCAAAATTGTAGATGAACACGTCCAATACTGTTCGCTTTAGCAAAATCCCAAACTTCCGTACCGTATTTAAGTATAGGTAGTACAGGTTTAGCAAAACAATTCTAAAACATGGCAAAGCGTTATATCATTAAATTTATACAACATCTTCTTAAATTTAAACACAGCTTTTTGTGCCTGGCCCGCAAGGGTACTTTGGGCGTCAGAAAATGACCCACCCTTTGTAAAAACTATACCAAAATAAGTGAATTTCTTTACAATATCTAGTGACAAATTGCCATATGAAAAATTTATATTCTGCGATACACACCCGCCTTTTCTAAAAATCATCACTTCTGATTTACCTACATTAACAACGAGCTTCCAATCATGACAATAGTTATATAAAATATGCAAGGCGTCTTGCAGGTCACTAGCCGTCTCTGCAAAAATAACAATGTCATCGGCATAAAGAAGCAGAAAAAGTTTCAACATTCCAATACTTAAACCCTCCACCCCATTTATGTAAAATTCATCCTCGATATCATTCAGGAACATCGCGAATAAAAATGGCGACAAACATTCACCTTGTCTGACCCACGTGGCACATGTAAACTCTTTACTAAGAGAACCATCTAATTTTACTCTTGATTTGACAGATTTATACATCGATATGATAACATTTAACAGTTTGCCACGAACTCCGAGTTTTAACAGTTTTGATCATAACAAATCTCGAACTACATAATCAAATGCCTTTGAAAAATCGATGAAAGTACAGTAAAGTGTATGACCAGCATTTAAAACAGAAGAAATAAGGCCGTGTAATACAAATACATTATCTGTAGTACCCATCCCTTGTCTATAAGCAGCTTGGGCTTCAGTATACACAGAACAATTCTCCGCCCAAGACCCAAGGCGATTATTAAGGACTCGTGTGAACAACTTACCGAGGTTACTTAATAGCGTTATTCCACGATAATTTTCCACATCGTTACGACTGCCTTTTTTATGAAGAGGAATAACATAACCATTAGCTATAATATAACCAAAACGTGTACCAACATTTTGGTTATAACTAGTGCCATGCTAAAAAAATCTTGAAAAAAAAACACTTCCCAACGCCCGAACAAAGCTAAACTCACCTCTTATTTTATGGTAAACGAACAGCTGGTGCATTTAACTTGTCGTTGGGATAGATAGTTAGACCACAGGTCATTTAATGTTCGAGTAGCAGACCAAAACTTTGTCACAAATGTTGTAGTCAGCCATGTTCAGTTCAGTGCGCATGCTCAGCGCATAAAAACATCCGGTTTGCGAAACACGTGGCCGAGCACATGGCCACGCCTCCCCACGCCCACCACGGACTTCCAGCTGACATTCAACTTCGTCATGACAGAAAACACTGGGCATGGATATTACATAAGCACATTTAGCGCTTTTGCTTCACATTTTTTCCACACCCATTAAGTATATAATAAATTATATTTTACATGTGTATAATTGTTGACTTACTAATTCAGTCTAATTTCAGATGTCAAAGTGTATGTGGGGAAAATACCCCTGTGAAACAAAAGCGCTAAATATGCTTATGTAATATCCATTGGTTAGTAATAAAATGTTGCCACTGTTAGAAACTAATTTCATATGTAAAATGTTTGTGGGAAAACCTCATGTGGGGAACTGCGAATGTGGGGAAACTGTCAATGTGGGGAATTCCCTCATCTGGGGAACTGTCAATGTGGGGAACTATCCTGTTGGTTCCCACACCGCATAAATCAGTGCAGAAGGCATATTTCAGTTTTTACGCACACTTCTGCTAATTTTCGAATTATAGTGTTCTGGGCTTCCATCCAAATTGGTTATTTTACCTCATCTAATAAATTTGGAAAAAGCCCATAGCAGTCGCTCTTTCCGAAACCTGTGGGTAACACACCAAACACGTTTTTCTTGTCGATCAGGTTTTGCAAAATATCCAGTTGCTTTTGTTTCAACCTGTAAGGGATGGATATTCCAGACGTTCTAACTTGCGCTAAACCTTTTACAACTCTGTCTGCCATGACGAAGTTGAATGTCAGCTGGAAGTCCGTGGTGGGCGTGGGGAGGCGTGGCCATGTGCTCGGCCACGTGTTTCGCAAACCGGATGTTTTTATGCGCTAAGCATGCGCACTGAACTGAACATGGCTGACTACAAATCGAAGAAGACGAGTTTGACGATTTGTGACAAAGTTTTGGTCGCTACTCGAACATTAAATGACCTGTGGTCTAACTATCTATCCCAACGACAAGTTAAATGCACTAGCTGTTCGTTTACCATAAAATAAGAGGTGAGTTTTAGCTTTATTCGGGCGTTGGGAAGTGTTTTTTTTTCAAGATTTTTTTAGCATGGCACTAGTTATAACCAAAATGTTGGTACACGTTTTGGTTATATTATAGCTACATAACCATCAGACCCCGCTGTTGGAAAGTAACCATTACTGAGAAGTATATTAAACAGCGTATGTAGTGTTGGCAACAAAATATCCGAGCCATATATGACATATTCATTTAATATATTGTCCGGTCCATTTGCTTTGTTACGTTTCAACTGAGAAATCGCAGCTCTAATTTCATCCAGGGAAATTTCCTCATCTAATTCACTAAACATAACTTGTATTTCCCCTTTAATATACTTTTCATATATGAAATTTGTGTCATCAAAATTTAAAAAATTACTTCCAGGATTATTGACAGCTTGAAAATATTGAGCAAAATTTGACAGAGAAACAGTGGAACTAGGGATACCACTTGCAGCCTTTAACAGTTTTCAATATTCCTTCGCATTTTTGTACCGTAAGCGTTCTAGCTTTTCAGTTTGTTTTTCATTATATATGCGTCTACATTCCCTCAATATCTTTTTATATTCTGAGCGGGCATTTGCCATCTCAGCCCTAGTCATCTGACTTGTCTGCCCTGTAAGCATTTAATCTCATATAAAACATCTTTCTCTTAAAACTACAATTCTCGTCATACCAGGGTGCAGAAGTTTGAACAGATTGCTCGACATGGTCACCCGACTGTCTATTCTTTTTGAGAAAAGGCTTTCCACAATCAGTTACAATTTCAATTAAGTTATTTACCGATGAATCAATTAAATTTTCGATAACAAAATCAGATTTTAATTCTATACAAATCTTGTCTAATTTGTCCGAGATCGTCTGACTGTCCAGATTGAATAAAAATTGATCTAATTTTTCATCATCCCAAGTATACCTGAAATTTATATCCATGTCACATTCGTCCTCCACTTCGTTATGAATATGAGTAATACTAACATCCGGGTCACGTACAGTAAAGGAAACTTGACAATGGTCAGACAAAATGTTTGGTCCAAATACATGAAATCCATCGAAACAATTATAATATGGGGAAACCAATACATAATCGACTAGGCTACTGCCTCTATGTGTTATGCATGTAAATTTACCTTCACCTTTATCACTGCCACATCTCCCATTCGCTATACGTAAAGAAAGTCTAGCAGCATAGTTCCATTTACATTGCTTGTCTTCATATCTTGGGATGACCTTGGGATGGGAGTGTCTATTACATAATCATCTGGTAATCCAGGCACATGTTGAGATGAAACTTCATCAACATAGTCAGCAGAGTCCTTCGTTCTGGCGTTGAATTCACCACAGATTAAAAACTTAGAGTTCGGTCTTGATCCTAATTCCGCTAATCTGCTAATGTGTCCGTGATCCTATCGAAAATAGTTGATTGGACAAAAGGTTGCCTAGTAGATCCGTCCGGTAGCACATAACACAAACATACATAGATATCATGGTTTAATCGGCACACAGATGAGTCTATCTTGCCCCATATTATGTCATCACTTTCTTTCTTAACAAGTGTATCCTTATTCACTTGTTCGGAACGTATATATATGATTATACCACCAGAATCACGTTTTGCCGCTGATTTTCTTTCAAAACGAGGTAAATCAAAACACTCAAATCCTGGCACATCCACATCAGAGTAAGAATTAGTCCATGTTTCCGTTAACAACACCACATCATTTGACAAGAAAATTTCGGCTAATTCCGGTGAATCCAGCTTATTTGTTGTTTTAGTCACAAGTCCCTGAACGTTAAGGAGTGCAAATCGTAGCCGCACTTTCTCCCTGATGTCCTATCCCGGTTCGCTGGTTTTATTGCTCTCTGTGGTCCCATCGGCTCGCTGCCAGGCCCCTGCTGCAGCCACAGACATGATAGCACATGAATCGTTTGTCGTTGTTGGTACCGAATGTCAGATTCTCATCTGGTGTCAACAGGTCCGGGAAATCCCATGAACTCGCGTATATACGTCAGTTCGCATATATAGGTCAACTGACCATTGAGTGATAGGCCAGTTAGCCTATATATTTCGTTGTCGAACGAACATTCCTCGCTCACTGAAAAACGATCTCAAAGTGCAAGATGGTATGTATGTGAGAGACACTTGGAGTTGTACTCTAACTAACCTGTATATTGGTGACAAATACTTTTACGGCATGTCAGTAGTATATAAAGAGTCTTTAAGTTATCATTGACCCCAAAAATTGGCATGATTTGTGGAGGAAACGTGGAGGAGAGGTCAAATGCAATATAGTTCCGGCAGAAGGACCAAAAGCTACCTCCAATCCAGGAGAGTTCCAATTGCTGCAGAGGATGTATTCAGGATGTATTCATCCGCGGTGATGCGGTCTGGCCGCGGTTTTGGCGGTGATTCGGTCTCGGGAAAAAGCTTCCGCGGAGAAAAAGTAGTCCCTAGATAAAATGGTCCGATGGGGTCGAGTGAGGTATCAAAGTGAAGCTTATGTGAAGGGGCATCTAATGGGCTGGGTGTGGGGTTGACATATCGGCCTTCTGCGCATGCGCAGTGGCCCAAGGGTATGAAAATAGCCTTTTTGGAGCTAGGGGAGCCACTAATGGTCCAATGGGGTCATATGAGGTATCAAAGTGAAGCATTCATGAAGGCGCATCTAATGGACTGGGTGTGGGGTTGACATATCGGTCTTCTGCGCATGAGCGGTGGCCGAAGGGTATGAAAATAGCCTTTTTGGAGCTAGGGGAGCCCCTAGTGGACCGATGGGGTCGAGTGAGGTATCAATGTGAAGCATTCATGAAGGAGCATCTAATGGGCTGGGCGTGGGGTTGAAATAGCGGCCTTCTGCGCATGCGCGGTGGCCGAAGGGTATGAAAATAACCTTTTTGGAGCTAGGGGAGCCCCTAGTGGACCGATGGGGTTGAGTGAGGTATCAATGTGAAGCATTCATGAAGGGGCATCTAATGGACTGGGTGTGGGGTTGAAATAGCGGCATTCTGCGCATGCGCGGTGGCCCAAGGGTATGGAAATAGCCGTGTTGGAGCTAGGGGAGCCCCTGATGGTCCAATGGGATCGAGTGAGGTATTAAAGTGAAGCCTAGGTGAGGGAGCCTCTGATGGGCTGGGTGTGGGGTTGAAGTATCGGCATTCTGCGCATGCGCGGGTATTGAAATAGCCGTGTTGGAGCTAGGGGAGCCACAAATGGTCCAATGGGATCGAGTGAGGTATCAAAGTGAAGCATTCGTGAAGGGGCATCTAATGGACTGGGTGTGGGGTTGGAATATCGGCATTTTGCGCATGCGCGGTGGTCAAATGATATGAAACTAGCCGTTTTGAGAGCTAGGGGAGCCCCTAATGGTCCAATGGGGTCGAGTGAGGTATCAAAGTGAAGCATTCGTGAAGGGGCATCTGATGGGTTGGGTGTACGGTAGGAATATCATTCTGCACATGCGCAGACGCAATGCGGAGCTCTCGTCCAATCAGAAGCGAGTATTTCAAATTCGTCACAGAGCTGTCAGCCAATCAGAAGCGAGTATTTTGACCCGGTGCATTATGGGCCATATCCAAAATGGCGGCACGTATGTTCAAGATGGCGGCACATCCGGTGTCGAAAACTGGTTATTTCGTCGGGATGTGGTCACCTAGTGTCGAAAACTGGACCTTGTATGGGTCCTGCTAGACGTTTTGGAGCTAGGGGAGCCCCTAATGGGCCGATGAAGTTGTATGAGGTATCAAAGTGAAGTATATTTCAAGCATGGGTGGGTGCATGTAAAATTTTTCCTGAAGAAATACGGAACGCGGACTTTATCCTAAATTACGGGAAAATGCCTATATGGGGTATGGGGGGTTATAGGACCATCCTGGGAAACGTACTTCTATACATTTGCGGTAGGGGTGTGGGGTCTCGTTTTACTCGTCTCGTCATTTAGAACACGATAGGAAGTGTTGCGGAGCGAATCGGTGAAATTTTTGAAAAAAGTCACCGAAGCCTGGGTAGGCCCATAGGCCTATACTGCATGGCTATGGGTGTATAGACCCATACGGGGTGGACATGTTGGAGTCTAGGTGAGTCCCTAATGGTCCAATGGGGTCGAGTGAGGTCTTATTTTGAAGCTCTCGTGGAGGAGCACTTGACTACACTAATGGTTCGTCCGTGTTCAATAGTCTGCGCATGCGCAGCCTGGCCCGTAGTATAGAAAACAGCCATTTTGGGTGCTATGTAGGGGTGTGTTTGGGATAGAGATGGGCTATTCACGGTTCGAATGGGTCCTGTGAGGTATCAAAGTGAAGCTTGTGTGGGGTAGAGTCAGAATGGTGTGTTTTTGAATGAAAGTCGCGTCAATCTGCGCATGCGCAGTTGGTTGTATTAAGTAAAGTGGCCATTTTGGGGCAGTACATGAAGGTATTTGGGGTCGAGATGGGCTATTCACGGTTCGAATGCGTCCTGGAAGGTCTCATCTTGTAGTTCTCGGGGTGTACATTCCGATTTGAGGGATGTTCGCGTCATCTGTGACGTCATCGGTGACGTCATCGGTACGAGTAGTAGCGAAAGTGACCATTTTCGGGCAGTACATGAAGGTATTTGGGGTCGAGATGGGCTATTCACGGTTCGAATGCGTCCTGAGAGGTGTCATCTTGTAGTTCTCGGGGTGTACATTCCGATTTAAGGGATGTCCGCGTCATCTGTGACGTCATCAGTGACGTCATCAGTACGAGTAGTAGCGAAAGGGAGCATTTTGGGTGCTATGTAGGGGTGTGTTTGGGATAGAGATGGGCTATTCACGGTTCGAATGGGTCGTGTGAGGTGTCAAAGTGAAGCTTGTGTGGGGTAGAGTCAGAATGGTGTGTTTTTGAATGCAAGCCGCGTTAATCTGCGCATGCGCAGTTGGTTGTAGTAAGTAAAGTGGCCATTTTGGGGCAGTGAAGGAAGGTATTTGGGGTCGA
>JAVTVY010003760.1:0-40411 GCA_036873755.1 Hanleya hanleyi | reverse complement strand
ATCTTTTCAGTTACGCCGGCTATTACCGACGTAAGAACAAATTATAATTTTTCTGAGTGTCTTAGAAAATGTGCAATAATTAAACTTTGTTTACAAAACATTTCCGTCATTGGATTATTCAATTACGGATTCCATCCCTCGACAAAACATTTCCGTCATTGGATTATTCAATTACGGATTCCATCAAACACTGGCTGGTTTAGATGTTTTTTTTTTTACCTTAGGATTCTGCCAACATTGCCATTAGCTTGAGAAGACTGGAGCTAGACATCTAAAATGTAACGTTTATCTACTACATACCTACATTATCATAAAACTGTTATCTATGTTTCTCTGAATGATCATATCAGAGACATTACCCGTATTTTGCTACATTGCAGTTCCCAATATGACAATAACCAATGAAACTCGGCTCTACAATTTCATGATGAATGTATTTACACGACCTTTTGAATAATATGTATGTCACCTAGTGTGGTATTCTTCTATTTTCATATTAGGATTAGTGAAACCCCTCCGGAGCAGAAATTTTCTAAATCGAGGTTACCTCAGATCTGGTCGAGGACTGAACTGTCCCTCAGGTTGCGCACATCGATAGAAGGCCTAAAGATTGGGGACAGTCCGCTCAAGTTGTAGCCTATTGGTTGTGATCGTATATCTGGTTCGAATACATTGTCTGGCCTCAAAGTTTGTATGTTAGATATACGATGATCTGCGATGGAATCCGTAATTGAATAATCCAAGCTAAAGTAAACTATTGATTATCATCTCTATGGTTCGTCTGACTGAGTTTCATCATGGCGTGGCTTTCATGTCGTTTCCAGGACTTCAGAACGGATTGTCCATCAGCTTTTTCTCAACATATGCTCGGCTTTCGTCCGAATTTTAAGAGATTTCACGAAAGCCGCCAAAGTAGTAGTGTAAACCCCGATCGGCGCATATTTCACCCGGATGTAGAGGTCATTTGGGGAGGATTTGAGGAGGAGAGGTCAAGTGTACTATAGTTCCGGCAGAATGACCAAAAAGCTACCTCCAACACAGGAGAGTTCCAATTGTTGCAGGGAATGTATTCCTCTGCGGTGATGCGGTCCTGGCGGTGATGCGGTCGCGGAAAAAAGCTTCCGCGGAGAAAAAGTAGTCCCTAGATAAAATGGTCCGATGGGGTCGAGTGAGGTATCAAAGTGAAGCATTCGTGAAGGGGCATCTGATGGGCTGGGTGTGGGGTTGCAATATCGGCATTCTGCGCATGCGCGGTGGCCCAAGGGTATGAAAATAGCCGTTTTGGAGCTAGGGGAGTCCCTAATGGTCCAAAGGGGTCGAGTGAGGTATCAAAGTGAAGCATTCGTGAAGGGGCATCTGATGGGCTGGGTGTGGGGTTGCAATATCGGCATTCTGCGCATGCGCGGTGGCCCAAGGGTATGGAAATAGCCGTTTTGGAGCTAGGGGAGTCCCTAATGGTCCAATGGGGTCGAGTGAGGTATCAAAGTGAAGCATTCGTGAGGGGGCATCTGATGGCCTGGGTGTGGGGTTGCAATATCGGCATTCTGCGCATGCGCGGTGGCCCAAGGGTATGAAAATAGACGTTTTTCTTTTATTCGTTTTTCTCAAGCCGCCATTTTGCATCCCACATTTTGATACAAAATGGCGGATCATGCCGCCATTTTGCATCCCACATTTTAATACAAAATGGCGGATCATGCCGCCATTTTGTACCCCACATTTTGATACAAAATGGCGGATCATGCCGCCATTTTGTACCCCACATTTTGATACAAAATGGCGGATCATGCCGCCATTTTGCACCCCACATTTTGATACAAAATGGCGGATCATGCCGCCATTTTGCATCCCACATTTTGATACAAAATGGCGGATCATGCCGCCATTTTGCACCCCACATTTTGAAACAAAATGGCGGCACGGAAAAACCCCAGACAAACAAGTCTGGACATGTCCAAAGGTCACGCCCCATTCACCCCAACCGGAAGTGACGTCATTTTTACCGGGGAGTCCCTAATGGTCCAATGGGGTCGAGTGAGGTATCAAAGTGAAGCATTCGTGAAGGGGCATCTGATGGGCTGGGTGCGGGGTTGCAATATCGGCATTCTGCGCATGCGCGGTGGCCCAAGGGTATGAAAATAGACATTTTGGCGCCGACAGGGGTCACTATGGGTCCGATGGAGTCGTATACGTTATTTATTCTGTATTATACAATCGGATAGCGGTTGTCGTGAATAACAACAAGTTCAGCAATGTTTATATAGTTTATTATCCCCAATGTTACATCATACCCAGGCTGGGGGAACCGCCCTGGGTATGTTTAGTATGTTCACAGCAAAACAAATTGAAATATCAAACACCATGTTTTATTATTTAACGCACCGTCACATTAGGTACAAGTGTTTACTGAGCTCAAGTCAACGATCAGCATGTAGACATAGAGAGTATGTGCGGCATGTTATGGTATTCATCAGTGCGCGGGTGACGCATTCAACCGTTGGCGGTGGTCGGTCAGCTTGGTAAGGAAAAACGTGACATTGGTTACCCTCTCTACCACCCATTGTATGTTGGGGCGTTGACGATGTGCCCATCTCAAGGCATCCACGGTGTCCAGTATCTCCAGCATCGTCTCTAGTGACCTCCGGTTAATAATGGTGAACGGCTGGTCAGACACATAGATATTATTGCCGGGATAATAATACCGTAACTGGCCCGTCTTTTTGTGACGTAAGATGTACCCGAAAGCGACATTCAATTTGAAGGCCGTAGTTTGATCTTTGAAGATGGCTTCCACATAGCTGCGTAGACGGATGCGGTTGGTCAGTGGAAAATTGTAAATATCTTGAATAGGGCCATGAGGGTGGAAACAGTGCCGTGTCATGGACCAATGGCGCTGATCGATGTCACTCACTGGATGGTTGTCCTGTAAGAGATCGCTCAGAAAATGTTCGATGTTGTCAGGCGTATGACTCGAAACCGTAACGCTGGGGTCCGGCTGGATATCCAGGCTCTTCTGAACTGTGGGTATGGGCGGGCTCTCCTTCATCGCATCACCAGTGGCGTTCGTCTCCCCGGGCTTATCTTCACTGGGTCTGACCTTCCGCGTCTCCTCTTCAGTAGGAAGTTGTCGCTCATGCCATGGTACCGGGGCATGAATCAACCGTTGGTGTCGCAGCAACTGACTGCGTCGTTTGAAGAGTTGACCACAATCCTCGCATGGACGCTTGGGTGGCCCATGAATTGAACGTTCGTGGCGCAGTAACTGATCCTCCCGATTAAATGACCCTGCGCAGGTTATACAAGTATACCGTGCATCGTTGTGGGTGGAGGCCTCGTGGCGTCGTAAATTATCTAGACGAGTAAACTGCTTCTGACAAGTTGTGCAAGTGAACATCTTGGTGGAATCGCCCAGAAAATGTTCGATGTTGTCAGGCGTATGACTCGAAACCGTAACGCTGGGGTCCGGCTGGATATCCAGGCTCTTCTGAACTGTGGGTATAGGCGGGCTCTCCTTCATCGCATCACCAGTGGCGTTCGTCTCCCCGGGCTTATCTTCAATGGGTCTGACCTTCCGCGGCTCCTCTTCAGTAGGAAGTTGTCGCTCATGCCATGGTACCGGGGCATGAATCAACCGTTGGTGTCGCAGCAACTGACTGCGTCGTTTGAAGAGTTGACCACAATCCTCGCATGGACGCTTGGGTGGCCCACGAATTGAACGTTCGTGGCGCAGTAACTGATCCTCCCCATTAAATGACCCTGCGCAAGTTATACAAGTATACCGTGCATCGTTGTGGGTGGAGGCCTCGTGGCGTCGTAAATTATCTAGACGAGTAAACTGCTTCTGGCAAGTTGTGCAAGTGAACATCTTGGTGGTTGACAGAGTGTCTGATGAAACGGCAAGGCCGCTTCCCTTTTATAGCACGCTAGCTGGTAATCTATTTTTAGCACACTCTACCCCAAGTCGAGGATCAAGACTGGTGTACTGGTGTACGACTGAGCCGCATTGGGCGCGCGCGCATGAATACCCTCCTACATACCCCAATGCAGGCGCAGACGCGAAGTGCCCGGATGATAGACACGGACGTCACCGATCCGAAAAGACACGGACTTTACCGAAAAGACACGGACTTTACCGAAAAGACACAGACGTACCCGAAAAGACACGAAGGTGAACGCCATTGTGGAAAACCCCCACAGACAGGTCAGTACATGCATTCCTATGATGTTCACAGGTTATTCACGCATAATAAAAGGATTGATCTGTAATCTGTGTTGTTGTTGCTCTCTTTTTTGGACTAACCCATCAGAATAGTACGTATCACGGACTACACCCGTAGAGCTACATCTAGGCGCGCATGTGTGACATGGTCTAGGTCTATAAAACACGTCCCTCTGGATCCCACACCTTCATTTCTACGGTTGCAGAGCCATGGCGGAGATCCAGCCCTATGCGACTCGCATTTTACAGCATGGCACCGTGGTTAATTCACTCACGGGTTACCGAGCAGTGGTCCGGTCCATGTTTGCAGATGGCGACGACAACGAGGGGCGACGCCAGATCCTGAACGAGTTCACAGAAGCGGTCATCGACAGAGTGCACTCGATGGAGAGGTGTGCCATCACTCACCACTACTGGACTATGACAGCCATCCTTGATGCTCGGGCTATGGACCACGAGCGCTCACGCCGGAACCAGCGACGGCTGGTTGGCCTAGTCATGGTCTGTGCCCTATTGACCCTGGCGCTGTGGCATTGACAGTGGCACCTGACTATAAATACGAGGGTCAGACAGAGTGTGTGTCATTCACCGTTCGTCATTGGATCAAGCATGTCACCCGTCCTACGAGCCATCCTTCCCCTTACACCCCGGGTGGGGTTACACGTCTATGAAGATAAAGTCACCCTCGTGGAAGACCGTGGAGATGTTTGCTGGTCGCCCGCTGAGACCGTATCGAATACGGTTACGCTACACCGTGACGGCTGGACCAAATTTAAACGGGTGTTGAGCGGCGAGCTCGATGGACACCTCATCCACATAGACAATGCCATCTACGTATACCGTGGACCCTTCTTCCCACGCCTGGGCCGCTACCAAGACCCTACGCGAAGCTTCACCCTAGACCCCGATCTGTGGACAGCCTTCGAGAAAGTGGTGCCTATCGTGGACCAGCTGTTTACACCGGACGAGCGGTCATCAGACGAGTTGGAGTGGGCTCGTGCCCTGAGAGAAGCAGCGGCAGAACCCAATGAACAACTGTCTAGCCATGAACCCGACGACGATGCCATTGATTACCCGGCTAGACTCAGTCAGCCCAGTGACATGACCACCTGATCCTTTGATCTCACGGGGTTCTCCCTATAAATACGAGAGACAGTCAAATCTGGTACCATTCACGTACTGACCATGACGGAGCATATAATACTGGCGTATCTCAGCTTAACCCCCGAGGTTTTCCTGCACGTGTATGCGGATAAGGTCGATATCATGGAGGAGGTGGGAGACATCTGTGATGCGGACCCTACACAACCGTGCCCGGCCCACATTCGTCTGTCCCGGGAGGGCTGGACCAAATTCAAACGGGTGTTGTCTGGTGAACTGGACGGCGACCTCATCCACTTGTGTCACGATGTGTACATCCGACGCGGCCCTTTCTTTGCTCAATTGGCTCGGCTAGATGGAGGCACAGTGCATTTTACCCTTCACCCTGATCTATGGTCTGCATTGGAAGATGCCGTGGTACATGTGGATCAAGTGCTTATCAAGCGGTCATCAGACGAGTTGGACTGGTCATTTACCATGGACACTGTGGAAGCCCACGAAGAAAATCAGAAAGAAACTCCGGCCCAAGATATACCCGTTATAAATAAACGATAGAGCCAGGGTCCATCATCATTTGATTAAAGCATTAAAGACCTAGGTGTAATCGTATCATCCAATCTGACATGGATTGAGCATACCAATGTAATTACCGCAAAGGCCAATAAAATGCTAGGACTAATCAAACGAACTTGCGGTAAAAACATGTCAGTAACTGCTAAGAAGAATCTTTATATATCCTTAGTGAGAAGTTCTCTCGAATTTTCGTCTCAGTCCTGGAGTGTACCGACCAAGAAATGTCGTGTACAAATTGAGGGCGTACAAAGAAGAGCCTCAAAATTTATTTTAGGTTATTCGAACTGTTTTGAGCTGAACTATAAAGAAAGGCTTCTTAAACTTGATCTTCTACCTCTTTCTTATCGCCGCGAAATCTGTGATATTTTATTTATAGCGAAGTGTTCTCGGGGAGAAATTCAGGTAAGCCTAAACGATTTTATTAATTTTAATTCTGAGAACAAAATTACGATGCCCATATTTCGAACTGAGACATTCAGGCACTCTTTTTTTAACCGAGTCTATTACACTTTTAACTCATTACCAAATCTACTCTTTCCTATTTTATCTACGGCAAATTTTAAAGCTAAGTTGACTAAACATTTCTGGGAATCTTTTAAAGTTAATTTCTCACCCGAGGACACATGCACCTGGGTCAACCGGTGTCATTGTGCCGGATGCAGGCAATACTGATATCCATATTTTTAATAACGTTTATAAACTTCATAATCTGTCTTTATCCACTATTTGTCTTTTAAGCTTTTAAAGATGATGTACAGCTCTGGGTGCCACTTATATCTCTTCAGACATTGCCTATCTCTTTTAGCTGTTATACCATGTACATTTTTTTTCTTATATTATATGTTTCGTCAAATTGTTTTTGTTATAAGGGAGCTGCTTTGATGTATAGGTGTTTATCACCTGTGCAGCGTCCCTGACAACTGTCAAAGTTCAATAAATAAAAAAATAAATAAAATAAAAAATTGTCACCATGAAGCGCTGGGAGAAGGTGTTGGATAACTTATACTACAGTCCCGACAGTCCGGCGGCCTATAGTGCATTGTCGGCTCTCTATCGAGCGGCCAGACCCCAGGGGATACAACGTGCCCAAGTGCGAGATTGGTTAAGAAAACAAGACACCTATACCTTACATCGAGCTGTCCGTCGCCATTTTCTACGGAACCGGGTCATCGTGGGAGGAATAGATGCCCAGTGGCAAGCGGATTTGGTCGATATGAGCGCCTTTGCCAAACACAACGATGGGAATCGGTATATCTTGACGTGCATCGATATCCTATCCAAGTATGCGTGGGTGGTACCCATCCGGACGAAAACGGGGGCGAATCTCATAGCGGCGTTCAAAGATATCTTTAAGACCGGGCGCAAACCTTTGTATTTGCAAACCGACGAAGGCACGGAATTCCTCAACAGACCGTTCCAACAGTTTCTGAAAGCCCAGAAGGTGTTTTTCTTCCATACGTACAACCAAGGCTTCCGTGGTGGAAAGGTTCAACAGGACATTCAAAGGCCGCATGTATAAATATTTCACCTATAAGAATACAAGGCGGTACATCGATGTTCTCCCGAAACTTGTGAGTGGTTACAATCGAGCCTATCATCGGAGTATAGAGAGAGCCCCCATTAACGTGACCCAACGCAATGAAGCCCAAGTCCGGCGTGTCTTGTACCCCAGGCCATCGCAGCGAACGCCGAAGGCGGTGTACAAGGTCGGGGACCCTGTACGGACCAGTAAAGTCAAGGGCAAGTTCGAGAAAAGTTACTTGCCCAACTGGAGCGATGAGCACTTCCTGATTAAACGGCGTCTACCCCAACAGCAGCGAGTCTATGAACTGGAAGATCTTCAAGGGGAACCGTTGCTGGGGACGTTTTACGAGATGGAATTACAGCCTGTCGTAAAAACACAGCAAGACTACTACACGGTGGAGCAGATTTTTAAAACGGAACGTCGACGTGGCAAACTGTTTCATTTCGTCAAATGGCAAGGCTGGCCCAGTTCCTTCAATTCCTGGGTCGCTGCCAACCAGGTGAAACGACTATAAAGCCAGACACCACTACCGTCATCCTTCATTCCACGTTCGACCACGGTGCTATGGACAAACAGCAGCTGCCTCTGAACACAGCGTCTCCCAAAACGCGCAAAGCGCAAGTGGGCTTTGTGGTGATACTGCTAACCCTGCGGAGTGTGTTGTACGGAGGTGTGTTTTACGACGGAGCCTATGTCAGCACGCTACTTAACCAACTGAGAACACCAGGCATCAGTGAAACCAGTCTACAGATAGCACCAGTCAACCCCGTATCGAGCCCAGTCACCACCACACCCCGTGTACAAGCCACGTCGAGCTCCACACCAAGCTCAACATCTACACCAAGTACACCCAGTACGTCTGAAAACCCACCGGCTTTCATCCCTCACAGTGAACAGACAACGACGACCGACGTTGTACCCACCCCCATCATCACTCGCAGTGAACAGACAACGACGACCGACGTTGTACCCACCCCCATCATCACTCGCAGTGAACAGACAACGACGACCGACGTTGTACCCACCACTCCAGTTCACTCGTACGAAATTTACAAGAGCGGGTTACCACGACAACGGATACATCTCGAACCATGGACCCTCGGTGGCAGCATCCCTTCACGTGTCTCATCGCAGGACCGACGGGCTCCGGCAAAACGCACTTCGTCCGGAAGCTCCTTCAACACGCCGACAGCATGATCACCCCACCCATTGCCCGAATCGTGTGGTGTGACGGAGAATGGCAGGCAGCGTATGCAGCAATGCCCCACATCACGTTCGTGGAAGGCCTACCCAACCTGGCCGATTTGGAACCCGACACCTTGGTGGTTCTGGATGATCTCATGGCGGAGACGGATGCGCGGGTCACCCAACTCTTTATCAAAGGCAGCCACCATCGACGGCTCAGCATCATCTACATTGTGCAGAATCTGTTCAGTAAAAACAAAGAACATCGGAACATCAGCTTAAATGCCCACTACCTGGTGGTCTTCAAAAACCCGAGAGATACCACTCAACTGCTGCACCTGGCGAGACAGATATATCCCGGCCGCACACCGTTTGCGTTGGAAGCCTTTAAAGATGCCACAACCCCTCAGCACGGGTATATGCTCTTCGACCTCAAGCAAGCCACCCCCGACCACCTTCGACTACGGACCGGCATCTTTCCCGGAGAGGCCCACCACGTGTACTTGCAAAAATAATGTAAACACACCCACAGTGGCACCCCCAGCTGGAGTGTGTGTGTTTGATGATGGAGATAATAAAAAGAATGAATACCACAGCATGGTTGACTTTGTCTCTGTTCTCTGAGGTGGATAAAAAGGGCAGAGTTGTGGGTTCTGGCATTAGTTGTACATGATGTCTGCGCGAGTACGGAAGCACGCCCCGACGCTCCGTGTATTGAAGACGGCCCCACCCGAGTTGGTCCGAACCATTGTACGCGGTGCGGACCCTGACCTTGTACGCTGTCTGTGCGAGATCGGGTACAACCTGTTAAAAGGCAACGTACCACTGACTCCGGCTCAGAAGACCAAGTTGGCCAAGCATAAGACAGGTCTCCGAACCCTAGTCCAGAAGCGGGTCCCACAAACACAAAAGAAAAAGGTGTTACAGAAAGGCGGCTTTCTCGGGGCCATCTTAGCACCGTTGGCCGCTTCCGTGTTGGGTCCAATATTGGGTGGACTCTTCGGCCGACAATGAACCACACGAAAAAAATCGTCCTCGTCGAACCACGATTCCTTCAAAACCTCCAATCGCCCTACCCTGTTCCACCTACGGTGAAGACCATAAACACCCTCGATGGAGAGATGCAACAGATCTTACAGAGACCGGGGTTAAGCGACAGTGAGAAAGTACAACGGTACAATGAGACGCTTCAACGGTACATGACGTTCATGGACCAATACAAAACCCTCTCTACCCCACCACCACCACCACCACCACCACCGCCACCACCACCACCACGTGACACACCGCCGACCTCAGCACCGCTCCAACAGCCGCCATTACCAGGGGTACCACCCCAGCCCCACAGTGGGTGGAAGACGAAGTGCTGAAGAGTGTACCTGCATCGTTCAAGAAACAAGCTGGCCTGGTATTACAACGGATGAAACAGAATCCTAACATGACTTGGAATGATAAAGGCGAACTCCTGGTACAGAATCAGGTGGTTCCCGGGACCCACATGACGGATTTAGTGAATGACCTGATGCGTAAACGCAGGTCGCACACGGATCCTCGAGGATGGGAGGTCTTCGCTCAAGGCTTGAAAGACATGCATGTACCACAGGAATTGGTGGGGAACCCCCACCGCTGGGCCTTTATGCAGCGAACCCAGCAATCGCCCAGTGGCTCCGACTGGGAACCGGAGTCACCCCCCAAAACTCCACCACCACAACGGGCACCTTCTTTTCAGACCTTTAATACGAAGCTGCGCATCAAAAAACCCCTCGGCTCTGGGTACATTCATAATGTATTCAATTTGAACCAAGATGTCAGGAACACCAAGCAGTCAAGTCACAAATATACAGATTATCAAAAATTTTGCAATTAGAAATGACCCCTAAGATTTCCGTCCAATCAGAGAAACCGGTATTCATTACATAAATTTCTTGATGCATCAATGATGTATACCAAATTTTACATCGAGCATTTGAACGGTATCACAGATAGAGATCATTAATGATTTCGCATAAATTAAAGATGGCCACCCTTCCTTCCCGCCACTCAGAGGAACTGATGTGGTTATTCATTGAAATTTCTCTTGATACATTGATGCTGTATACCAAGTTTCGTATAGAACACTGAAATGGTATCAGAGATATACATCATTAAAGATTTTGCATAAATTAAAGATGGCCACCAAGGTTTCCGCCCAATCAGAGAAACCAGAACTGTCATTTGTCATAAGTCTCTTGATGCATCGATGATGTATACCAAATTTTACATCGTGCACTTGAACGGTATCAGAGAACGAGATCATTAATGATTTTGCATAAATTAAAGATGGCCGACCATCCTTCTCCCCACTCAGAGGAACTGATGTGGTTATTCATTGCAAGTCAGTTGATACATCGATGCTGTATACCAAGTTTGGTATAGAACACTTAAATTGGATCAGAGATATATATCATTAAAGTTTTTGCATAAATTAAAGATGGCCGCCAAAGTTTTCGGTCAATCAGGTCCCGATTCAAAGTATCTGGATGTATCGATGATGTATACCAACTTTCATATAAAACAACTGAATGGTAACAGAGATATGTATCATTATCGATTTCGCATAAATTAAAGATGGCCTCCAGGATTTCCAGCTAATCAGAAAAGCCGGTTTGGTAATTTATTGAAAGTTGCTTGATGTATCGATGATGTATACCAACTTTCGCATTGAACAGTTGAATGGTTTCCGAGATATGGATCATTATCCATTTCGCATAAAATTAAAGATGTCCGCCAAGGTTTTCACCCAATCAGGTCCCAATTAAATAGGCTTCTGGTCCTTGACTAGGTAAATAAGCATACCAAATTTGGAATTCTTCAGTGGAACCGTTCTCCGGCTATCTCGCTCACGTACAGACGTACGGACGTACGGACGTACGGACAGACGGACGTACAAGACGACGACAATACCCCATGGCCAAAATTGGCCGAGGGGTAAAAAACCACCCTTGATCAGGACACCCCACATCTCCAGAGCCGTGACACGTAGCAAGTCAACGCGACGAACACGACGCCGGACACAACCACCCAAGGCCTGGAACACCTATTAAAACCAACAGCAGCAGCAGGACAGCTCGGTCGCCATGTTTTACCTCACCCTACCCAGTAACAGTTCGCTGGATGTGTTTCCTGACAACACCGTGGCCAAGTACGTGACCCAGTTACCGCAACCGTTGCATTTACCTGGACGATGGGAATGTGGCCTCGTGGATATCCAATACCCTTACTCGTGGTACAACGTGCGAGCCAATGAAGTGTGGTACGAGGTGACCTACGAAGGAAAAGACACCCGACTCACCCTCCCCGAAGGCCAATACGATACTCCCAAGGAGTTCATGGGTGGGCTGTCAAGACTGTTGCATTATAAGGCTCTACGGGAGGTCACAAATACTTCAAAACCCATCAAAGCCTATCCCTTCAAGAATCACGTGAACTTCGATTACAACGCACACAACGACAAGGCAGAGCTTATCGTCACCGCCAACGCGAGTGTCGTACTGAGTCCTATCCTACAGCAAATGCTGGGCTTCGAACTACGGACGTTCGCTGGTCCCACCGCCCACCAAGGCGAGATCCCGATGGATATGAAGTCGGGTATGTACGGACTCTACGTCTACTCGGACGTGGTGGACAACCACATCGTGGGCGATATCAACACACCTCTGTTACGGGTGGTGCCCATTAAAAAGTTGTATGGAGATCAAGTCACCCACAGTTTCACCCACATGCTCTACCTGCCCGTACGACAAACCCACATCAACACGATCACGGTGGATATAAGAGATGACACAGGACGACCGGTGGCATTCGAACGCGGGAAAGTGGTGCTGACACTTCATTTTCGACAAGCACGTGCTCCCCACTTTGTATAATGAAGGTGCCTGACGAGTGCGATGCACGCAGCTATATGGACTATTATGCCCAACAGGCCGGGGGTGGCTTTCCGGTGTTTAGTGGTGCACGCATGCAACGTGGACATGGACTGGGGAACATACTCGGGAGCATCGTCAAAACGTTCCTGCCCTTGGTGACGCGTGGGGTGAAAGCAATCGGCAAACAAGCGGTACGCAGTGGACTGCAAGTGACCGGTGATGTCTTGGGGGGTACGGCACCCAAAGAAGCCTTGAAACGGCGGGCCAAAGAAGCGGGAGGCGTCTTGGTGGCCAAAGCACAACGCACCGTAGGGAATAAAAGAGCTGCCCCACCGAGACCACGCACCAGTCGACGACCGACCCAGCGACGACACACATCGAAGACCCGGGATATCTTTTCTTAAAACATGTCCTTGATCCACGCCGAGTCCTGCCCCTCCACCAACAGTGAATTTGATTTGTGGACCGTCCCGCCCACACAGACCAGTGCCGAACAAGGATTATGGGTGGAGCATCTCCCGCTGTCCAGCATCAACGCAACAGGGCCCATCGAGTTCACCATCAGTAATGCGGATACGACCTATGTGGATTTAGCCCATACATACTTGTATGTGAAAGCCAAGATCGTCAATGGAGATGGCACCAGAATCGTCGACCAAGCAACGGTGGGCCCGACGAATCTCTGGCTGCACTCGATGTTTCAACAGGTGGATATATTTCTCAGCGACAAACTCATCAGTGACTCGACCAACACGTACCCCTATCGAGCCTACATCGAGACGCTGTTGTCGCATGGGCGAGAGGCTAAAAAATCTCAACTGACAGCCGCTTTATTCTACCAGGACAAAGCCGAGCACATGGGCGCAGAGAACGACAATACGGGATATAGCAAACGGAAGGCTTTGACCGCGAACGGCGTCGCGGTGGATCTCATAGGTCGACTGCACGCAGACATGTTCATGGAAGACCGATACCTCTTGAACAAGATCCCCATCAAAATCCGACTGATACGAGCGCCTCCGACCTTCGCCTTGATGGCCACTAACGTAGAGGCGCATGCAGCTGACTATAAGATTGTCATCGAAGACGCAGTCCTGTATGTGCGAAAAGTGAAACCGAATCCAGCCGTTCAATTGGGACACATGAAAGCCTTGGAAACAAAACCAGCCCAGTACCCTATCCGACGTGTACAAACCAAAGTGTTCTCTGTGTCTGCTGGAAATATGAGCGCCAACAAAGACAACCTGTTCCTGGAGGAACTACCCAAGCGATTGATCCTGGCCTGTGTGGAAAATACCAGTTTCAGTGGAGCCTACCCAGAGAATCCGTTTGACTTTAAACATTTCGGCATCAATTTTGTGGCCCTGCATGTGGATGGACAACAGGTGCCAGCCACGGCCTTAACCCCGAACTTTGGGCGCGCGAATTTCATTCGAGCCTATCAGAGCCTGTTTACAGCCACCGGTCAAATCAACCAGGACGAAGGGAATTTCATCAGTCGGGAGGACTACGGGAACGGATACACGTTGTTCTGTTTCGATTTGACCCCTACCTTAGAGAACGACCATCAGCTGGCCCTGGCCAAGCAAGGCAATTTACGGTTGGAAATCCACTTTCAACGAGCCCTCCGGAGCACCGTCAATGTGATCTGCTACGCCGAGTTTGACAACATCATTCAAGTGGACAAGGCGCGCAACGTGCTGTGTGACTTCTCCACCTAACATGGATACAGACCAGATAACCACCGTGCTGGAGAATGACCCAGAGACACGTATGGTCTTTCAAGGGGTGTTGTCCGAGATGTGTTCCCATTAGACCGTATGTATCCTGCTGCTTACGTTCTCAACACGGACCCGATGGATCGGCCCGGTGAACATTGGGTGGGCGTGTACTTGACAGAACAGCAGGGCGAATACTTTGACCCGTACGGCCTGCCACCCCTCCATCCCGATTTAACAGACTTCATGGATCAAGGCACAGAGACGTGGTGTTGGAACAGTCAAACGTTGCAAAGCCTGGCCAGTAGCGTGTGCGGACAATATTGCTTGTTTTACCTGTACCATCGATGCCGGGGAAGACCCTTATCTACCATCGTACAGATGTTTGACGAGTACCCCAAGGCCGAGGACCGCGATGTACTCGTATATGACTGGGCCGCCCATCATTTCAATGTACAAGCCCCGTTCTGGGCTTAAGTTCTTTCAATGTACACAAGCCCGCTGTTCTGGGCTTAAGTTTACAAGCCCCCTGTTCTGGGCTTCAGTTCTTTCAATGTACAAGCCCCCCTGTTCTGGGCTTCAGTTCTTTCAATGTACAAGCCCCTTGTTCTGGGCTTCAGTTTTCACGTGGTTGTTCTCACGTTGTTGTTGTTCACTGAATAAAAAAAATGAGATCTCACCAAAAAACCCTGTCTTGTGTGTTTTATTCATAATGCATAAATGCCCAATGTGGAGATTCAGTCAAACTGAAATCAGTGGTGTAGGATGGGGCCAAAATGTAACCCATCAATGTTAGAATGCAAGAGCACTATAGTAAAATAGAGAGCCAATGAAATCAGCCCACAGACCAAGTACGTGTTTTGGTCTAGGTTTGGAGCGGGCATTTCATTGAGGTGCGCGCACTGCCGGTGATGACGCGCACTTTCGGAGAACCCGCGCGCGCGCGCTGCGGCCGGAGAACCCGCGCGCGCGCGCGCTGCGGCCGGGGCGGGCCGGGGCGGACCGGGCCGGGCCGGGAAAGTTGGAGGTAGTGTTTGAGCATTCTGAAAAAACCAGGAAGTGACGTCACACACACTTGCGCAGACCCACCAAACCACGTGAATGTTAGTCCAGGTGGATGCTCCCCCACCTAGGATTCACATGGATACCTCACTCGACCCAATAGGCCCATGAGGGGCTCGCCTAGACCCCCAAAACGTCTATTTCCGTGCCCTTGGGCTACCGCGCATGCGCAGAATGACGATATTTCAACCCCACACCCACGCCATCAGAGGCTCCCTCACATAGGCTTCACATGGATACCTCACACGACCCATTTGAACCGTGAATAGCCCATCTCTAACCCAAACACACCCACACACACACCCCCAAAATTGCCTGCTTTCTCTACTACGGCCAGGCTGCGCATGCGCAGAGTATTGACAACGTACGAACCATTAGTGTAGTCAAGTGCTCCTGCATGAGAGCTTCAAAATAAGACCTCACTCGACCCCATCGGACCATTAGTGGCCCACCTAGACTCCAACACGTCCACCCCGTATGGCCCTATACACCCATAGCCATGCAGTATAGGCCTATGGGCCTATATGGGTCTCGGTGACTTTTTTCAAAAATTTCACCGTTTTGCTCCGGGACACTTCCTATCATGTTCTAAATGACGAGACTAAGAAAACAAATCCAAACAACCATACCGCAAATGTCTAGAAGTAGGTTTCCCAGGGGGACAAACATTGGTCCTATACCCCCAGTATGGGACTATATGGGTCTATATGGGTCTCGGTGACTTTTTTCAAAAAATTTCACCGATTCGCTCCGCGACACTTCCTATCATGTTCTAAATGACGAGACTAAGAAAACAAATCCAAACACCCATACCGCAAATGTATAGAAGTAGGTTTCCCAGTGGGACAAACATTGGTCCTATACCCCTAGTATGGGACTATATGGGTCTGTATGGTACTTTTTCAAAAATTTCAACGATTCGCTCCGGGACACTTTCTATCGTGTTCTAAATGACGAGACTAAGAAAACAAATCCAAACAACCATACCGCAAATGTCGAGAAGTAGGTTTCCCAGGATGGTCCTATACCCCCCATACCCCATATAGGCATTTTCCGTAATTTAGGATAAAGTCCGTGTTCCGTATTTTTTCAGGAAAATTTTTACATACACCCACCCTGGAACTAGGGGGAGATAACTCTATTGATAGGCAAGTCCCAATAAGCCCGGCGACCTATATACCCCCCATAACCCATATAGGCATTTTCCCGGATTTTTCGATAAAGTCCGTGTTCCGTTTTTTTTTTCAGGAAAAATTTTACATGCACCCATCCATGACTGGATGCCCCTTCACATAGGCTTCACATGGTTACCTCATACAACTCCATCGGCCCATTAGGGACTCCCCTAGATCCCAAAACGTCTATTTTCATACCCTTGGGCCACCGCGCATGCGCAGAATGCCGATATTTCAACCCCACACCCAGCCCATCAGATGCCCCTTCACCTAAGCTTCACTTTGATACCTCACTCGACCCCATTGGACCATTAGTGGCTCCCCTAGCTCCAAAACGTCTATTTTCATACCCTTGGGCCACCGCGCATGCGCAGAATGCCGATATTGCAACCCCACACCCAGCCCATCAGATGCCCCTTCACGAATGCTTCACTTTGATACCTCACTCGACCCCTTTGGACCATTAGGGACTCCCCTAGCTCCAAAACGGCTATTTTCATACCCTTGGGCCACCGCACATGCGCAGAATGCCGATATTGCAACCCCACACCCAGCCCATCAGATGCCCCTTCACGAATGCTTCACTTTGATACCTCACTCGACCCCATTGGACCATTAGGGGCTCCACTAGCTCCAAAACGGCTATTTTCATACCCTTGGGCCACCGCGCATGCGCAGAATGCCGATATTTCAACCCCACACCCAGCCCATCAGATGCCCCTTCACGAATGCTTCACTTTGATACCTCACTCGACCCAATCGGACCATTTTATCTAGGGACTACTTTTTCTCCGCGGAAGCTTTTTCCGCGACCGCATCACCGCCAGGACCGCATCACCGCGGAGGAATACATTCCCTGCAACAATTGGAACTCTCCTGTGTTGGAGGTAGCTTTTTGGTCATTCTGCCGGAACTATAGTGCACTTGACCTCTCCTCCTCAAATCCTCCCCAAATGACCTCTACATCCGGGTGAAATATGCGCCGATCGGGGTTTACACTACTACTCGGCAACCAACCTCTCTCGCTGTCGGTTCACTTGCTGCTATTTTAGTAGTCGTCGCACAGAGTAAGCTCTCCAGCAGGACAGGTTACAGCTAGGGTATGATGGTGATTATCAAAGATGCCGACTCTAGCAAGATAGAAGGCAATAGAAGGATTGCGCAGCAGAAATGAAGCGGAAGTGCCAGTTAAGACAGTTGATAGGTTAACTGAGCCAAAATCGACCAACAGGAAATGGCAATCACAGAATTTGATTCGATAATTGGTGTTGTGCAGAGAGCCCCATCGATTTCTTTGTATCATACATGGAAAACTTTGGGTTCTATGATCATATGTGTGTACATACCCGACTACCACTAGGGTAAACCATTCGTGTTGTGGATTCGAATGTATCAATCTCATTTGAATTATGTTATATCTACCAAGAGGTCGTGGGGCTATGCAGACATTTGTCCCTGAACTGGCGAAGAGATTCACAGTGAAATCACATACTGGTGTGAATACGACTACTAATGAACCCAGAACGTTATCTCACCGCGCATCTCAGCTCTACAAACGACAGGGACGTGGCTGCCTTCGCCTCCCATATTTTTAGAAGATCACCTGTAACTAACTTTGACAATTTATTAGACTATTTATTCATAAATCGGTGTTGCAGTCCCAATTAGAAGACAATGTGGGAAATATGAACACGATTTCACATGACCTTATATATACGCTGATAATTATAATTAGCTAAATAATATATAGCCCTCACGAGTATGAGGGCTATAGGTCGGCCCCAGTCACCTCCAGCGAGGGTTTTAGATAATTTTATTACGAATCATCCACCTCTGAAACTGCCGTACATCTAATCTCTATCCCCTCCTGCGCACTATTTTAAAATCTTGCGCACTATTGTGAATAGTAACGAATATATCGCCGTCTGAATTTTCCAGTCGACAACTTCCACTTTATACGCGCCATGTTCAATTGCAAACGGCCCATATACACATATACCGTGACGTCACCAACATGGCGCGTAGAGAGTTGAAGTTTTCGACTGGAAAATTCAGACGGCGATATATGCGTCACTATTTCACAATAGTGCGCAAGATTTTAAAATAGTGCGCAGGAGGGGAGAGAGATTAGATGTACGGCAGTTTCAGAGGTGGGTGATTCGTAATAAAATTATCTAAAATCCTCGCTGGAGGTGACTGGGGCCGACCTATAGCCCTCATACTCGTGAGGGCTATATATTATTTAGCTAGCTGATAATATAACTGTATTCTACCTAATGACATCCCAACGACCAAGAATGATTCTTGTAATGTTTTATATCTCAGTCAAGCTTTTATCGTACATGTTCATGTGGACACCATGATGGGAATAAGCACACGGCCCAATCAGCCACAAAATAAATACAGCGAAACTGTCTTTGACATGCATTGTTTTCACTTGAATTCAGAAACATTACATTTACATTGGTGCATTAAAGCGTGGATGTGGGACACTGGGCCAATTGTCTGTTTTTTTGCACTTCAATCAATCACATAATCAATGTAACGTTTTATCGATGCTTGTTCATCAAATTACATCAGTGGAGCACATACCTTCGGAATTTAAATGACATCGACCAACTTACAAATTTCACACCAAAAGAAAGGACATTCTATCGATCATCCTGAGCCGACGTACTCCGCTGATCAACTAACTATGCCAGGTTTAACCGACCTTTCCCATCGATGACCCATCGATGACATATTTAACCAACCTACTCCATCGATGACGTATGCCAAGTTTATCCGACCTTCTCCATCGTCACTACATTCAGCTGCATTATACAACAAAATCTATAAAGAGTTTCATGTAATCCGTTAAGGTTTTCCGTTAATCTATTTTGGCGACTAGGGCTGTTGACCAGTGGGCTTCATACATTTGCGTTCACTTCGCCATCCATAAGATGGCTTGCGAATCGTGTGTCTCCATTATCGCGGAGCGATATCCGGTACTTTACCGTATTCTGTTCGGCCTTCATCCGGCGGAGAAATCTGATAAATTACAGGTTTTCAAACCACTTCGGAAACAGATATTGCCTGGACTTACAAAATATATAGGTATGAATAACTTTCGTATCATCCAAGAGGTGTGGTAAATCTGTAATTTTGAACAAGTAGGACATCACATGACTCGAAAATGGCCGGTTACGTCGGTAGATTTTAGTTGATTGACTGACGAAGTCACGTGGTATCGATTTCTGGAAATTCCCATCCTCATAACATGGGTAAAAGACCCCTGACCGCAGTCGAGTAGATAGATGAAACAGTCTACTGGCGAACTGATGTTTCGATTGGTCAGTTCTCGATTTGAAAAGAGGGCCTTCCAAACAGTACATCGATGTAGGGGCGAGAGGTTAGTGAATGATGAACAGTGGGTGCATTGTTTTATTCGCTAACTAACCTGATGACGGAAAGACTGTCATAACAGCATGCACCTTAGCATATATAGAAAATTAATTAGAAAACGGCGCTTTGATTTGCGTTCAGCGACAATGCTGTGCAGTCGACAAGTGATCGCCTGACAAGCTGTCACCCCTCCACCGTCGGTAATACATCCATTGCATCACTCACTACGGCAGTCCATACGCAAGGGCTATATTCATGCGAAACACAAACAAAAATCAATAACGTAAACTCGTTAGCAGTGAAATCAGTGTAGGTTATTAATAAACAAATTTTCGGAGATATTTTGTTAATGCATTAATGAGTTTATTACAGCGATAGAAGAAGGTTTGTATTGGCGGAGTAATCTCTGCGCTGAGAGCGTGTTAACGATATTTCAATTGCGGGCAGAGAAAGTAGCCAGACGATAGTCGTTCAGCTGACATGCGCTGTTCGGAGGTTGGGAAATTCCCTCTTGCAGTTGCCGAAAGTAGGCTGTAAATGGATAGGCCTACACACGATCCCAGGGTCAGTCTTACCGCGTATAGATGACCCAGATGGTTACAGGTTGAGATGAAGCCTTGTCGAACACCATATAGGCGTACGTCCGACCTACAGGCTTGAAATCTAAATAAAAGAACCAATAAAATAGTCTTCCAACCTCATATGCTTGGAATAACTACGAAATGGAACCCTATACAATAACAAATCGAGCATGCTTGGAACGTGTTATAAATTGTACGGACACAGCAGGTTTATATCCTTAATGATATGTCCCGTTCCATACAATGAACACACCTCAAGGGGGGGATTTCATGTGAATAGTATCCCCTCAGAGAGTGAAAGCTCAGTCGGTGATGTCCTGAAATCTCGCTGTTGAACAATATATTTATTCTCCCCTTCTTACTGTCACACTGAAAAAATTAATCATTGTGAACCCTTCGAACAAAACAAAACGTCGGTACAAATATTGAAAAAGAAACCTTACTCGGCGATATCAGCATGCCCCTCTGCGCATGCAGCATGAAGTGGCGTCCATGTATCCTCATCCTGCCGGTTGACATCAGCACCGTGGTTCACCAGCAGTGTCACAGCGGGGAGGTTACCATCCAGCACAGCCTGGTGTATGGGCGTCAGTCCTGAAGAACAAGACACATGGAGAACATGAGAGTTTCGAGATCATTTTCTTTGCCATTTCCCCAGAAATTGTCAAGTTACAATATCTGCTGCTATAATCTGTATCTGTCAAAATTACAATGAAAATACGGATTGACCAAACAAAAGTCTAGATAAAAACATTATTCATGAACACTGAATCAATACCCACAAGCCTTCGGTCATTTTGAAGTTTAACAACGAGGTTACCATTCCTAAGATGTTTAATCCATCTATATAGTTTTTGGCGATCCAGAACTTTCGCCATTTAATTATACACTTTTAGATATAGAGAAAATGACAGGATTGTGGAAAGTGTGTGTGTCTGGGGCAGGGGGGTGTGGATCCTGATCTGTATAAAATGTAGATCTGAAAGAAATAACTTAGCGATATTTAGGGTTTATGGTACAGGGTGATAGGGTGCGAGCCATATGGACAAACACTCGTTTCTCAAGGGAGAGGAAGACGAGATAGAACGTTTATGGACAAGTATAAATCTCAGGGAGAAATGATTTTGTAATCCGTCTGCGTCTCAAAGTCTGTCCATTTTAATTAGTCGTCCAGTTTGGAGCTTGTCAAAAATCAATAATTAACTGCGCATCAATTTGCTTGTTTTGCAGCGTGTATAGAACAAACTGAACTCTAAAAATGTCTACTATTTCTCTGTTATACCGATATGACCTTTGTGCTAGTAAACACGAGTGAGTGAGTGAGTGAGTGAGTGAATAGAATTTAACGTCGCTTTCAACATTATTTCAGCTATATCACGACGAAACAACTAAGCACCACCCAGCCCAGTTGTGTTCCTGCTACTTCAAAGAAGAAATCTTTGAAGCAGCATGGAACCAGACACCCTCCATCCACCCTATAAAACACTGAGGACAGCGCACAAGACACAGACAGGACGCTTACATGGTGCAATAAAGACAAGTGATATTAACACGAATACATTATGACGTTTCCCTATGTAATTGAGCAGCGGTACATGAAACAACTGTACTGGAGGTTTATAGAGAATTACAAAGTTATTTCTAGCGTGATATATTATCGATATCGCGCAGTAATGGTGGTCAGTAATTGTAGAGTTAAATTTGTTCTACACGATGCAAAAACAAAAATTTATGCACAGTAAATTACTTATCTCTGACAAGCTCCAAAGTAGACGACTAATTAAAATGGACAGACTAGAGCAGTGAAGCGTCAACATGTCGAACATATGTGAGGTCTGTCAGAAAAGGTTCTCCCGTCCTGACAACCTAATCGCACATACACACAAGTGACTCAACCTTCACCAACAGTCATAGCTCGACCACGAATATCATTCGTGTATAACATAAACAAGTGATTCCACCTGTCCCATCAACCATGACTCACCCAAGAGTATCAGGACATCCGTTCACCATCATTGTCAGCAGTCGGGTGGGCTGTGGGAAAACATCTTGTGTTATGTATTATTTGACGGGCAGTGGGACTGACCCTCTCTAGCACGTATCGAGAGGTGTTACGGTCAATGATAGTCTGCTTATGAAACTAGAGGCCTTAAAAATGTAAGCTTTCTTCCCGGCATACGTCATGACATCGACTAAGCGAAATACTTCCTTATCCAATTCAGAGTGGTGATCCGTAACGATCTAATACGTGTTGTAAAAAGAGAGGAAATAATCGCCGACCTGTTGACCACAGGCCCGTATCACAGAAATTTGTGATTATCCATGCAGAATCTCTGTTCTCAAGGCAAGTCATCTGGGTTAAACAATGTATTTATTTCACTAATGAAACAGGGATGGGCAAACAGGGGGCAACTCTCAATACTTCATTCTGTTAAATAATTCTATTGATAGACAGCAAATCCTTTCCGAAGACAGATCATGAGGGAATTTTAGGAAGGTACAGCTCGCCCCATTGGTTGTCTGTTCCGTGATTTTAAATTCCATACAGTGGAAAAAAACATGGCAGTTATTAGCAATTTAAAGAGAACAAAAAAACCACTGGGGATTCATTTAAGAATACAGGCAATTCTCTTGTCAAGAATTCGAATAATAAACCGTGCATATTAGCAGCCATCGATTCATGATTCTCGAAAAGCAATCATTTATAGGTTGAGCGATTTCAATTTTATCGAGCAAAATCTAAAGCGGTCTCGAATAACAGTGGGATCGCGGACCTGGAATCCTAACGTAGGTGCCAAAATAGTTACAATGGTCCTTTCTTTAAATATGAAGGACAAATGCAGAAATTAGAATTTAACGACCCAGAGATTACTGCCAGCAGCTGGACTGCTGCTCAATATCATCTTCATGCATAAGCCGACTCAATTCGAAGTGTGAACGGAGAAGTCGGCTTGTGTATGACGATACTCAATACCGGTATGTACAGAGTCTGTCCACTGATATTGCGTTAATACGGAAACGGCCGATTACAATATACCTCTTTCACGTAGACACACATATATATACCTGAACGTGTATTTCAGACCTAACAGTTAAGTGCGAAAATGTTTTAATCAGCAATAATTAAAGTTCACATGAAGCCGTTTTATCTCCAGAGAACCACCGACAGCAAAAGTGTGCGAAAACAAAGAACACAAAGTTTCTTTTTTCTCTTTGACCCTAAAACCTCCGTATAATTGCAAATCGGTGGCTTTTAAGTACAAACCGGTAAATCAAAGGGAATCAAAACACCGGATACCACAGGGGGTAAACCGTATCAAGGTAACGATTGTACCACCCGGATGTGCACCTATTGGGACTGCTCTTGTTAAACATTATTCGGCGAGTTTTATAGTAAATAAAACCGCAGTACATGTTTTAGTTGCATCTGAAGTACAAATAATGCAGACATCCAAAGAGGCTTTACAAACAGGTACAAATATTGACAACTGTATATCAAATAATATAGCGGGTATTGTATGATGATCGCGCATCCATGGTTTTATCTGTGGCGTTTGATAAAGTATTCAAAGATGGAATGAATCTATAATATTATAGATAGACGACCAGATTCTGTAACCGAATAATTAACACATATTGAATAACCCAGGCTGAATCTAAGTGAGACTTGGCAATAGTTCATATACAAACACGTTCTTGATTAGAGGAATAGCTTTAGTTTGGTTTGGGACTATGTTACAATATAAACTCCTTCAGCGTTTAATGTAAACTTCATCTATCTTGTGTTAAGGATTGAGTCGCTGTATTTCGCTCAGAATAAACATTGGGTCTCATTAATACACCGTTAATACAAGAAGAGTGTCTGTATTCTTTATCATCTATTTTTATCTTTTCGGATACAACATGTCCTCGTGTTTTAAAATCTGTTCCTGGTGCAAGCAACAGTGAGACATTTTGAACTGGGTAACCTTAATCCTAGCTATTCATCAACTGCAAATAGCAGTGGGCCTACGATAGACGAGTTATCATTGTGCATTCCGCTTGTGCATCTGACGAGACCCAACTGTCGCTCCGCTAGTTGGTCTGACGAGACTCAACTGTCGCTCGGCCAGTGGGCTTGATTGAACCCATTGATTGAACCCATCTCGACAGAGATTTGCCTGGTACTGTTTGCATCGGTGTACGAGTAAAGTGGGCGAAACTGCTTGTTCCCACTGTCTTACATATGAATGCCGATATCCACATGTTGATATCCGTTCAGCTTGAACTTTGCTATGACAGCTGACATATCCACGCCGAGATCAAAGCTTTTTTTCACCCCGCGCGCGCTCGGTGTTCATCGCACACCGATTTAAGTGGTCACTTTCTGTGTAGGTGTCACTAGGAAATTTCGTCTGGTGAGCTCCTGGCAAGTGCTGATTGGTTGAAACTCCAATATGTAATAAGAGGGCCGAGTTCATGCAAACAGGCGACACAGGCGAAAGGGCGAGACAACTGATAGATTCAAATCTAATTATAGACCAAAAGCCTGATGACGTTTTATCCCTCTTACAATCACGTGTTCTTTCATCTACGAGGCGGGATTCAATTATCCTAAAATCTAAAATGCCTAATATAAAACGGCGAAAATGCCGAGTACAGGTGCTGCAAGGCATGAATGAGTGAGTGAGTCGCTTTCAACTATATTTCAGTCATATCAGTCAACGGCGTTGGGTCCTGTTCATTTTCACACCCGGGAACTTCACGGGAAGGGTCTATTCCTTTTCACACCTGAGAACCTCACGGATGGGTATATAACCCGACGCATTAAATGAAATGCTTACAAGACCGACTGCCAGTCAACGGATCTCGCGTTGCCAATTAAATTGAGGTGGTGTGGCAGGGTAACTCAATTGTATTATGATCGCCACACGCCATTTAATTTTCATGGATGTACATTGAATTATGGGATAAGAGGAATAAACGGTTACAGGTTTGTAACGTAACTACACTGAGGTCTTATTGTAATCAGACAGCGGATATCGTAAAAGCAATAAGTTACTATCATTTTTAGTGCACAACACTTACTATCCATAATAGGCCTACATTAAATCGAATTACCAACAACACTAGCCTATATAGCAGATCACCAACATCAATATAAAGCAGGCACCAACATCAATATAAAGCAGATCACCAACATCACTATAAAGCAGATCACCAACATGACTATAAAGCAGGCACCAACATCAATATAAAGCAGATCACCAACATCACTATGAAGCAGGCACCAAAATCAATATAAAGCAGATCACCAACATCAATATAAAGCAGATCACCAACATCACTATAAAGCAGAACACCAACATCACTATAAAGCAGGCACCAACATAATTATGAAGCAGGTCATCAACATCACTATGAAGCAGGTTACCAACAATAAAGCTAGGTCACCAACCTCAGTCTAAAGCAGGTCACCAACATAAATTTGAAGCGGGTAACCAACCTCACTACTAGGTCACCAACATCATTAGAAAGCAGGTCACCAACATTTACCATACCACAGGTCACTATCATCGCTATAAAGCAGGCACCAATATAGCTATGAAGTAGGTCACCAACATAACTACTAGGTCGCCAACGGGTCACCAACCATACCACAGGTCACCATCATCACTATAAAGCAGGCACCAACATCATAATGAAGCAGCTAGGCCACAAACGTTACTAATAAATCACCAATACCAATATAACGCAGGCACCAATATAACTATTAAGCAGGTCACGAACGTTACTACTTGATCACCAACATCAGTATAAAGCAGGCACCAACATAACTCTGAACCAGGTCGCCAGCATTACTTCTAGGTCACCAACATCAGCATGAAGCAGGCACCAACAGGTCATCATCATTACTACTAGGTCACCAACATCAGTATAACGCAGGTACCAACATAACTTTGAAGCAGGTCAACAACATCATTATAAGCCGGTGGTCACCAACATTACTACTAGGTCATCAACATCACTATAAACTGGTCACCAACATTAACAATACAAAAGGTCACCAACACTAGACCTTCTATAAACCAGATCACTAAGATCAAAACACACAAACTAGAGCCACAATACACATGTCCCATCAGGTATAACGCCTTTATTACATGAGTAGAGGACGTTTATTTCGCTGCGCTTATGGGGTTATAACATCGTGATTTATCGCAATAGGCTGAATTTCCTAGAAAAAGTGTCCAGAGGGGCAGGCATGACCAAAATGTTTGCATTATAGATTCAACAGTTGTAGAGCGCAATTTCTCATGAGGTTGAACATTATGCTTGTGGTACCTCCAAAAATTCATCCGTATTGACTTTCAACAAAAAGGCGAACCAGGAAATGCTTTATAGATGAATCTCCAAGAATATTCCCTGATTCCCCATCCTCATCCCTCCTGGACATACGACTGGAAAGGCTCAATTTATTTGTTCTACCCCTACAATTTTCTAAGAAAGCATAGTGATCCCCCGTTATTATCACATAGCCAACGAGAACTATATGTGTTTAGTATTATACAAGTTTCATTTAACGAGCTTTAAGCATTTGTGTGTTTTGATCTACTAGAAATGAGATCTAGTAGGGTTGACTGCAGTTCTTTCATTTCAGAAATACATAGGTCAGTTTTGGCCAAGGTCTGAAATTAATCGGGAAAATCTTGCGCTGAGGTTCTGGTAGTGCATGACCATATTCTTACCTCTAGATATACTCTTCTATATAGGTCAAAATAAACTCAATTAATTTGATCTTGGAAATATATATCAAGGTTAGTCATCTCCAACATAATCATATATGGAACATGAATTCAGAGATCTTAGACTTAATATAGAATTTGACCTTCAGAAAATAGGTCACGGTCAGTGATATTCAATAGACGTCTGGTCCAGGCATATGTGGTATAATTTTGGACAATGTAGATATAATCCATAGAATCTGTCCTGGATAAAACAGGTCAAGGTCAGTCATCTTCAGCACACCTTTGGACCATCGACAAATGTATACATATAGTTTTAATTTGGAAAGCCTAGCTATAATTCTTCATGTTATATCATAATAAATATTATATGACCTTGAAAATATAGGTCAAGATCAGTCAACTTGGGTAGGCTTCTAATCACCAGTTGCGTAAGTAATATGAAGTTGGAGACCTTAGCTTCAATCCTTAAAAAAATATGGCAAATACTATAATTTGACCTTGATAAAATAGGTCAAGGTCAGTCATCTTCAGTACACCTCTGGACCTTCGCCAGATGTATACATAGTATTAATTTGGAAAGCCTAGCTTTATTTCTTCATGTCATATCATAATAAACAGTATATGACCTATAAAAGATAGGTCAAGGTCAGTCAACTGGAATAGGCTTCTAGTCAATCACGAGTTGCATATATAATATGAATTTGGAGACCCTAGCTTTAATCCTTCAAAAAATATAGCAAATACTAGAATTTGACCTTGATAAAATAGGTCAAGGTCGGTCATTTTTAATAGGCTTCTGACCCTTCACCCGATACATATGTGATATGAATTCACAATGCCTGGCTATAATTCTTCTTGAGATATCGTGTTCACAAGAAAGATGGACGACGCTGACGACGACAATACCCTTCGGGCAAAATTTGTCCGAGGGGTAAAAACGACAGAGTTGTCTTGTTGGCATTGAAGTATTTGATCATTTGATAACACCGTTAACAAAGATAAAATATCTTTCAGATGTGTAGGTTAAAGCATATTCTTCTGCATTTTTTGGACAAATAAAAATTCGGCCTCAAATCAACAGGCTTCTATGAATCCGTCTCAAGTTAAGGTAAATCCAAAATCCGCCCAGAGGGTTTACACTGGCTCGCGAGGCATTCGTGACTTCTTCGTGATCTCGGATGGCATCTATCTCTCGAAGGACATGGACGCCATTGTGGACAATGACGAGGTCATGTGACTTTCGAATAAATCAGAATCGGCAGTTCCGAATGGCCCGCGAGGACGCTATGGATCTACATGACCAACAGGAGCAAACTAGGACGCGGATATATTTAGTTTTGGCGTAGTGTGGACTTGACCGTTATCATTTGACCCTCCATTTTATTGGCCCTCATAATGGCGCCTGGTTTCAATTTCCATGGATATCGGTGAATGATATAAAGCGGACCAGGCTGGATTCAGTTTCGGAGTGAGATGGTCTTCTTTAGAATCACATGGACAACCCAATATTAACGTTCAGAAATTCGGTGATCTTCGACATTCGCCTCAAACTCAACAAGCCTATTCGAAATTGGAAATGTTCGGTGTATCATATAACTATAGTATTTTTCTTATAATTAGTCGCGGGTTTGAGGGCTTCTGTAAAATCAGCCGTATGGTTAAAATCAATTTCCTTTTTTAGAACGTATATAACAAAGTTATATCTATAGAATGTCATACCACTCTCCGTGATAACTGCTACAAAACTTGAGTTTTAGAGCTTTTTTGTACTACCCGGGTTAAATGCCATAAGGATTGTTCACGTGAATCTTCACCAATACATGGTATGTCGTCATAATCTATTCCTTTTTCTCTGGCCAAAGGGCAATAGGCGGGGCGAGATGTCATTCAAGGGTTGCTCTGTTTGTCGTTTGGTTATGAAGACATGAGATTAAACTATTGTCGTTGACAAAGAACGAAAGATTCGAGAATACGGGTGGACCAGTACAGCCGCTATGTTATGCAAATGTCCTCGACACCTCAAAGATTTGGACACCTCTCAGACACAGCATAACCGTATCACTTCAATAGTATGGTGATCTAGTTGGACCAAAAGTGTGCCCCGCATTACCTCATCAAAAGCGTGAGCGACAACGCAAAGGGTGACGTCGTCTTGCAAAACACGATGTCGCCCTTTCGAAGCATCGTAGGTTTACAAATGTAATTAACGAGAGGGCAATCAAATTAAACTATACACTTACAATACCGTTGATGATGTCCGACTCTAATCGACTGGATCAATAATGGGATATTTGCTATAAAAATGTAAATATAGGTCATACGGCCATCCATAGATTACACCGTCATTGAAATAAAGATCGTGTGAAGTTGTCATTTTAATTCATGCAGTCACTCATGGAGGCATTGCCCCTGTCCTTGTGAAGGTAACATCGATTGAGGACACTTTCGCATATATAGAACTGAATAGCTCACCCCGCCTATTGCCCTTTGGCCAGAGAAAAAGGAATAGATTATGACGACATACCATGTATTGGTGAAGATTCACGTGAACAACCCTTATGGCATTTAACCCGGGTAGTACAAAAAAGCTCTAAAACTCAAGTTTTGTAGCAGTTATCACGGAGAGTGGTATGACATTCTATAGATATAACTTTGTTATATACGTTCTAAAAAAGGAAATTGATTTTAACCATACGGCTGATTTTACAGAAGCCCTCAAACCCGCGACTAATTATAAGAAAAATACTATAGAGATAAAATATATACATTTTTAAGGTGCTGTGATACTGACCATTGGCCAATCGGCTTATACGACTTACATGCAATAAAATTTCCACATGTTCAGTAGAACGTAACTCCAGATATTGCTAAGGTTAAGGATACAGTCGATGTGGCATGAAGTGCAAGTCACAAATGTTTTTGTAAAGTGGGTGACCAACGTCAGCATAACGTAATACACCAACATCACTACACAGTGAGTCATCACTCACTGTAAAGGTCACAAACATCAATATAAAGTCGGTCACCAACACTTGATGCATCCAGTAATTATTTAGCACCGAGCACTTTTAATTACTGATTTAATGTTCGTGTGCTTTATGTCGAAATTCTAATAATTTAGTATCATTTAGCCTCTCCTCAAAGACGCCACCGCCATCTACAGCATTTGATGGCCTAGTAGCAATTACTGATCCGCCGAAATTAAATGCGTTACCTGTTGTTCCGCCTATACTTATCACACTTCATGGGTTGTCTACGTGTTAAACCGCCATGTTGAAATGCCAAAAAGCTACCCCGTGTACCCCTCATTCCTCAATCACTCAGTGTCACGCCTATTATACAACCGATGTGACACGGAACAACAAATCGCACAGCGGAGTGACTTCATGATTATTTAATACATCTATTCCCCTTCATTAATCATTAGTTTCGGGATATCACTGGAAATCCGATCAGCAAACCCAACTGGCAAACGTGAATACGCATTTTCTTATACTGTAAGTTCTACCCTCTAAGGAACAAGCTATTTTAACATATTAATATGAAACGTTATTTTATGTTGGAAAGAAAATATTCATAGAAAATCCGATTAAGTTTCGACTTTTCGGACTCTCTTTCTTCTTCGTTAATAAAAAATACACCAGTTCCGTACGACTGATAAATGTGCACGACTAATTGTTTACGGGCTTCACACTACGCCATTACGATAGAATCAATCAGAAATGGTGTGCCTTATGTTCTAGAAGTTCTGCTAGGCATCCCGAGTAAATTCATTATAGTTGTAACAGACAAAGCCCCATATAATATAATTTTCATCTGTAAAACATACTACCAGGTGCTGGTTAAGGAATTAAGCATAGCTATCCCATCTGCGAATGCGCCTCACTTGCTCATTTACGCTGGAATGTTTATCAACTGACGTGACAACGGTCCACAAACACAAAAAAATCATCCAGGACAGAGATTTCCGAATACCTTAATCGATATACCAATAATGTACATTAGACACCACTCTTATCGATATACCAATATACTGGACACCACCATCATCGATACACCTGGAATGTATACTGGATAGTGCTGAATACTGGACATTTCCCTCATCGATATATCAATACTGTATACTGGACCCCACCTTCATCGATATATCAATACCGTACACTGGACACCACCCTCATCGATATACCAATACTGTATGCTGGACACCATCCTCGTCGATATACCAATACTTTATACTGGACACCACCCCCATCGATATACCAACACTGTATACTGGATACCGCCCTCCTCGATATATCAATGCTGTATACTAGTCAATGCTGCATGCTGAATATCACAAATTCACACACCACCATACAAAGCAGTGATTATTTGGTTTGGCGCAATGTCGCCACTGAGCGGATATGCATATGATATGGCTTTTGAGAGAGGAAGAAGACTCCGGAATTTCACAAAAGCATACACCTGGAACCAGTTGTGTTTCATAGAGCATAATGTGTCGACTACGCATGCGCAACAGGAAGTGGAACTCCTTACCGAGAATACCACAGAGGTTAGTGACACCACAGTTTCACCACAGGATACGTCTGGAGCAAGTCATGTGCAATAGTGCACTGTAGGTTAAGGGCGTATGCGTATCCGGAAGTGAAACTCTATTCCGAGTACAACAGGAATAAGAGACATCTAGGTTTCACAAGCGGAGACCCCTGGACAGTCATGTGAAACAGGGCGCACCCCCTGATGTACCCTATGCCCTACGGGCTATAGGGTACAAGGTGTACCACCAGGCGCGTGCGCATGCGTGTGATGACGTCACTTCCGGTGATGACGTCAGTTCTGGCGACGTCACTTCCGACGATGTACATAGGTGAGCGCACATGCATGGGGTGATGTTTCTTCCGGCGATGACGTCACTTGACGTCACCTCCAAGAGCCCCAAGAGCTCCGAGCTCCAACAGATCCGAGCGTCAAGATCTCCGAGCTCTTAACTGGCCCATCTCTAAGCTCCGAGCTCGAAGCTCCGCGACGACCTATAAAATGAATTTTCCAGAAAAAACGTAAAATTTCCGCGTTCGATGACTTATACAAAGGGTGCAGTTTTCTAAATCGTATTTATTCCTTCCAAGTTCTTGCGAAGTCATGTCGCACAACACCACGAATTCCACATCTTACACGAAACGCTACGCATATTCAAAAAGTGCAGTTGTCAGTCTTGTTACACTCGCCCGAGAAGCAGAATTTATTCCACAATCCATTGGGCGGTTCTGGCGGCAGTTTGTACGGTGCCTTGGTATAACAGACGAGGTCATCGATTACGTGACGACATTTAACCCGTACGACCTAAGAAAGCAGGTCCACTACTGTACTGATACCTGGTGCCGGGTTGAAGAGGACGGTGCCTGTATACAATGGCGTATAGAGCATTACGTCATGCTCAGCGCTTAGACTTCGTGTAACTGTTACAGTTACACGAGAACATGCAACGTGAAAAATCCCGATCGCCGCTTGCCCGGAATCCAGAGCCCTGTTGATTTGGATGTTAAGGCGTTAAGATAGGGCGTTAAGGCGTTGAGATGGGCGTTAAGGCGTTAAGATAGAGCGTTGACGAGCGTCACTAAATTTCGACGAATTAGTGTTAATTCCATGGGATATCTAGACCCATCGGAGTCAACGCAGATGCTGAGATTATACCAGCTGATTCTGAGAGTCCACCGACTGATACCGATGCAGAGACTGCTGAGAGTCTATCTACTTATACGGACAGATTGACATCGGATAGTCAGGCTACGTCCCAGGGAAGGCTGAGCGAGGAGGAAGAACCCACCATTTGAGATCGTATTGTGACAGCAGCTCTTAATACCCACGCTGCGGTGATTGAAGATGCCGGATAGAATAACTTACAACAAACTTACATCCAAATGCGCCCCTGCACCAGTAAAACCGCCATAGTGATTTATGAAGAGTATAGTCTGCTTCCGCTTGAAAGGAAAGGCGACCATGGGTCCATCGAGAAGACCAAGCGTCACCTGGAAGAGGATATGGGACAACCTCCCACAGAGTTCCTGCAAAATGCGATCAAAATGCGCAAACAGCTGTTCCAGGACATGTTACCGTTACTGTATCCTGGCCTGCCCAACGACGATTAGGGATACGTCTAACGGACAAGAGCGAACATGGCCGAAGGATGACGCAACACCAAGGGCAGCTTCTGATTGGACAGTAGCCGAGAATACATATAACGAACAAGAACGAATATGACAAATGCAACATTAAATGGTGGTTTCTGATTGGACAAGATCATAATTGAATTGTAAACATACCCAACGCTGCTCCCACAACGAGGGTAGGATGTGATGGAGGGGATAATACACTGTATGAAAACTTGTGAACGTGTTGATCTTTCTTCCTCTTAACTGTCTGCATCATGGATTTATCATGGAACATCATGGAACTAGGTATAGAATATGTTAGGGTGTCATGGCGTCACTGCGTTAAGACGATCGCTCCGCACCACCACCACCACCACCACCACCTCCACACACACAGAGACCTCCACTCACGTACAAACACTACTAGGTAGGTAGATCGAAAATGGCCCCATCTCCCCAAAAATGGACATGCACACATCCGAAATTCCCCTTTCTCTACTACTTCCCTAGAGCACATGTGCGTTTCACCCTTAGTCGTGCTCTTTCACCAAACGCTATATAGACGATCTTCTCGCTGTGGATAATCGCTATATAAATGATGCAGTGAAGGATATATATCCACCTTCACTGGATTTGAAGAAAACTACAGATAGTCCTTCCGACACATCATATTTAGATCTATATCTCTATAAAAATGAAACGGGCCTTCTCTCTCGTCGACTTTATTGCAAAGAGATGATCACAATTTCGACATCGTAAACTATCCCTTTCTGGACAGTAATATTCCAGTGAGACCTGGATATGGCGTATACATATCACGCCTAGTAACATTGGCTAGATCCTGTGTTAAATGTGACGATTTCAATGGCACAATACGAGCGTATCGTGCAAGATCGATGGCGTTACGTTTCGTAACATGTGTCTAATTCCGCTTAACCCGGGGCTAGGGGCCGTATGAACCCATGTACTTCAAGATCCTCATGGTGCTCATATGAACAGTCACATTCAAAGCGTGACTGAGAGATATCATTCTCTAGATGACGACTTTACAACGAATATCATATGGATTAAGAATACTGATTAGCTATACGGATTTGATATTTTTGGAACATCACGATGTCTTGCCCACAAGAACTGTTGTGAAAACTGTTGACCGCTTCTCTCTTGTAGGAAAGTAGCCTATGTTTATACATCAAAACATCCACCCAAATTCCCGACTGCGCATGTGCAGATTTACGGCGCTTCCACTACAAACCAGTTCAGTTCGACGCTACTCCACGAGCGCTTCAATAGGACACCTCACTCGACTCATTCGGGGCAATGATGGTCCACCTCTAGCCCAAAACGTCCACCTCGGGCCTTGCGCACGATAACTTTCCAGGGAAAGTCGCGAGACCCCTTCCATCTCACTCAGAGAAAGAGACAGAGAAAACAAGTACCCACAAAAAATAACCACCCCTACCCCAAAACGTCCATTCAAATGCATTTCCCCCTGTACAATTCCCTGACTGTGCATACGCAGAATGATGGAATTTCCACTACACACCAGTCCAGTCTGGCGCTCCTTCTCGAGCGCTTCAATATGATAACTCGCACGGCCCATTTGGACCAGGGATGGTCCACCTCGACCCCAAAACTTCCACTGAAATGCTCTTTCCTCACAATTCCCTGACTGTGCATGTGCGCCATAGCCTTACTTCCACTACAAAATACCCTAGTCCGACTCTAATCCATCAACACCTCATATGACCCATTCGGAACACGGATGGTCCAGCTCGACCCGATAACGTCCACTGAAATGCCTTTTTCCACTATTCTCTGTCTCCGCACGCGCGCTATAGACTTACTTTCACTTCCCACGCGACAAGCTTGATGTCCCCCCACTGATTTGAGTGCTTCAAACTGATACCTCACATGACCCATTCGGACCCAGCCAAAAACGTCCACCCAAATGCCTTTTTTCCGTTACTGTCCGAGTGCGCATGCGCAGATTGACATCGGAAGTCCCGTGATCCGGACGTAACCCGGAAGTGACCTTTGACCTGGAAGTGACCTTTGATCCGGATGTGAGGCTGCTCACTCAAAAATAATAAGGGATTTGCGGGCTTCCCACTACTCCTGTTACCTTGGGGATGGGCATGTGGCAGTGGAGCACAATATCAGTGCCTTCTGTTATACCTGTCATTCATTTGCGTACACTTCACCATCCATAAGATGGCTTGCGAATCGTGTGTCTCCATTATCGCGGAGCGATATCCAGTACTTTACCGGATTCTGTTCGGCCTTCATCCGGCGGAGAACAGACCCGAGAAATCTGATAAATTACAGGTTTTTATACCACTTCTGAAACAGATATTGCCTGAGCTTACAAAATATATAGGTATGTATAACTTTCGTATCATCCAAGAGGTGTGGTGGATCTGAAATTTTGAACAAGTAGTTCATCACATGACTTGAAAATGGCGAGTTACGTTGGGGTTACGTCGGTAGACTTTAGCTGATTGGCTGACGAAGTCACGTGGTATTGATTTATGGAAATTCCCTCCTGCAGTTGCCGAAAGTAGGCTGAACATGGATACACACGATCCCAGGGTCAGTCTTACCGCGTATAGATGACCGAGATGGTTACAGGTTGACCTGTCATTGTGGGATCGACTGGCCACCTAAAACCCAGGTCGATTGGTTTGAGCTTGCACCAGGAATAATCCAGAAGTGAAGAGGTAAATCTCATGATCGTGGATGACAATGTCTGCTCTATTTTAACTGATAATCATTTTCACTGTCTGGACGAAATGGATATTGAGTCTGAATTCTGTCTAGCTTTATTTCAGAACATTTAATCTCAAACTTGTGAGCCGTGAAAAACATCGTTTACTCTGAGATTGAGTCTCTGAAGAGGCTACTGATGATGTGGACAGCAATCACATCCAGATGTCTTTTACCCTAATTATCAACTGCGAGATGGAACTGTTAAACAGGCCAGATATCTTGTCAACTTTCGCAACAAATGTACAATTGGGATTTGGATTTGCTGGTAATTAAGGAGATCACAATTTGTTAACATTATCTATTCCATGACTCCGTTCACATAACGAATCTACTGAGCAACGCCTTTCATAATCACAGGTTAGGATAGTTTACGATGATTTGGGTGGAAATCTTCTGTTATCGAGCATATTGTGCGGCGGGAAATCTCCATGGCAACTACCTGTTCATCGACCCTTATACATCCTGGAATTTGATAACCCCAGTGAATCAATTCTCATCATACTCATGGTACTTTACCTATACTTAAGGGGGAGAAGTCTTTGGAAATATGTATCATTAGATAATCTGTCCTCTTACCAATATTGCAACTTGTTCTCCAGCGTGATTATATATAGCTATCAATAAACATTTAAACCGCTTGTCTCTCTTTAATCGTTATGTCAGTTTGCTTCATTTACAATTATCCAATTCCCCGTGTCAGTCGTATCCGACTAATCCATCATTTGGTCAGTCCACCCAGGACATCAATTAATCCTGCGCAGTATCACATTTCACAACCGTTATTTAATTTCCCCGTCCCTGCATAGTTATAGACAATATCATATGAATAGGTGAGTTTTTGCCCAAGGTATGATATACACGTAGATCTACAACTAATATACTGGCGTATATTGGTATTAAGGCAGACTCATTCTTCCAGGTTAAATCCGTTCTATTACAAGAATAGAATATAGGACACACAAAAGAGGGACTTGAATAACGTGAGTGTGTGAGAAAATAGGATTTTATGTGGCTTTTTTTCATTCCTATTTTCGACGTTTTCATTCAGTGAGTGAGTGAATAGGATTTAACGTCGCTTTCAACATTATCGTCAACTAAGGTCCGTGTAACATTGCACTGTTCAATTTTCATTATTCGTTTTTTGTTTTTGTAATCTCAAAATCAAAAATTTATATTTGGTCGTCAATTTTCAATTTTCATTTTTCGTTTCTGGATTCTCAAAATCAAAAATTGAAATTTGACTGTCAATAAAAATAAAAAAACGAAAAAACCCCGAAAATTCTATAACACTTGTTTCAATAACATCGAGCTAACCGTGCATTTATTACACGTTTTAGCACGGTTATGTGAAATCAACACCCGTCATTGTCAGATATTCACTGAGAGATTCCATTTCACAAGTCGGATGAGGAAAGGGACGTCTCCTTTCATACAAGTAACAATCGAATAAAACAAACAAATAAATTACGAGATGAAATTTCCCTCTCAAGTTTAACTGTTGCTTCCATCAAATATTGATTAACAAAGCGACAAAAATAGGCATATATCCACGTAATTTCCCCAATAGCTGACTCAGCTGACAAAATCACTCCCCATTTGGGAGACCACATTAGCTCGTCCATCGATATTGGCACGATGCCAACCGAGACGGGAGCATCGTCCCAACATCAGTGGATGAGTTTTTTTCAAACAAGGGGAGAAAGGATGTCAAAGTTTAAAATATGTTTTCAACTTTTCATTGTAATCTCTGTTGATAATGAATTTAAGTGGTGTAATAGAATAGAAATAATGTTTTCATAGGCGTGCTAAATGGTTATTTTAAGCGCGGTTAGTGTGGAAAAGTTGATAAAATTTAGGGCGCGGGCTTCGCCATTGCGTGCGTAAAATAACCTAGCACGCCTTTGAAAACAGTATTTCTTAAATGTACCGAATGCACTGTAACTATAAATGCAGGACCGGCGGAAGCAATTGTTGATTGGGGTTTAGCATCATAGCACTTTAGGCGAGTGTCCAGGGGCCGCCTAGGCCCCGGAAGCTCCTGGGGTCTAGATCGCCTGAGATACGTTCTGAGCGATTTCTGGCAAATAAAATAACTCTATAATGAAGTGTATCTTCACTAAACTTTTTACCATAAAAAAGCAATCGGTGGTGGTTTCCTGCGATGCAGAATTAGAGGAATATATGTATAATACAGATATAATTCGTACCATGGGCAATGGGGTGATAATTCCTGTAATAGAAAGATCTTTGCAGAAATGACGCCATCTACAGTAATAATTTAAAGTATGGATGGCGCTAGCTATACTTCTGGTCCTTTAATATGGGAGAGCTTGTAATAAACACATATGTACAGTTTAATGTTCTCACAAACGTATCAGTTTTTATAACTGGCCATTTATCTGTTAGCAGTGAATTTTTTGATGGACACTTATGGGGACGCGAAAAGGAAAAAATTAGAAAACCCCTCTATCCAGTCCGTCATTATAGTTACTTGCAGGGAATGACGTGGAGAAAACATCTTGCGGCAAAAATTATTGGGGGGCTAAAGCCCCCCCACCCCCCCCCCCCCCCCACCGGCTTCTCCGTCTGGCCTGATATGTATCACAATTACCAGTTCAGAAGATCAATTCGACAATAACCAAGAGGTGTAAAATACTTAACGCAGTTTCGGAAATGTCAGTCTGCAATAGCGTCCTCTCATTACAGAAACATATTGTTTGAGGTCAATCAAGAAGGCAATCTAATTAAAATTAAATCCTATCGGCTTCCCCATTTGGATATGTCGCTTGTGGGCTAAATAGCCACATATACGATCGGGGAGCATTGTTAGGATATTAATTTATTAAGATTGCCATGAAGGTATCCTTAACAGGTTCTTGCAAACACCGCTTGATTCTATCAAGATCTATTAGGACCAACAAGGGAAATGAAGTAATCTTATACTCCTTTTCTATCGGACATTAAACTCACAGTTTCGATTTGCTCCTTGAGAAGAGTTTGTATACCGTACACGCTCCATCAATATTAAAACGCCGTGAACAATTTATCACTGCCTTCTAAACATTCTAGTCCTTGACTAAAAATTCTATCATATGGGGGAGCCACACAACTATTCCGGTATGCACATCTCCAAAAGAGGAATGTATGCTTCATATGCCAACATATATACCACCGTGTGCCCTACCAGAGAGTAATGGTATTCCATAAACTCTCTCTTCCCCTCTTCACCATGTTAACTCTGGGCCTCACCTTTCACCATGTTAACTCTGTATCTCACCATTCACCATGTTAACCCTGTGCCCCGACCTTCACCATGTTAACTCTGTGACCCACCCTTCATCAAGTTAACTCTGTGTCCCACTCTTCACCATGTTAACTCTGTGTCTCACCCTTCATCAAGTTAACTCTGTGTCCCACTCTTCACCATGTTAACTCTGTGTCCCACCCTTCATCCAGTTAACTCTGTGTCCCATTCTTCACCATGTTAACTCTGTGACCCACCCTTCATCAAGTTAACTCTGTGTCCCACTCTTCACCATGTTAACTCTGTATCTCACCATTCACCATGTTAACTCTGTGCCCCGACCTTCACAGTGTTAATCCTGGGCTCTACCCTTCACCATGTTAAATCTGTGCCCCACCCTTCACCAAGTTTACTCTGTGCCCCACCCTTCATCAAGCTTACTTTGTGCCCCACATGTCTCCAAGTTAACTCTGTGCCCCACCCTTCACCAAGTTAACTCTGTGCCCCATCCTTCACCATGTTAACTCTAGGCCCACCCTTCACCATGTTAATTCTGGGCCCACCCTTCGCAATATTAACTCTGTCTCAACCTTTAACATGTTAACTCTGTGCCCCACCCTTCACCAAGTTTACCATATGCCCCACCCTTCACCAAGTTAACTCTGTCTCAACCTTTAACATGTTAACTCTGTGCCCCACCCTTCACCAAGTTTACCATATGCCCCACCCTTCACCAAGTTAATTCTGTGCACCACCCTTCATAATATTATCTCTGTGTGTATCCGCCCTCCACCATGTTAATGCTGAGCACCATCCTTCTCCATATTAACTCTGTACGTGCCCCACTATTCGCAATGTTATCCCTGTGCCCCATCCATCACCATATTAACGTTGTTCCCCACCCTTCACCATATTAACTATGTGCCCCACCCTTCAAGCTCTGTGCCCACCCTTCACAATGTTAACTCTGTTCTCATCTGTTCCACACCCTTCAAGTTAATTATGTGCACCACCCTTTACTTGGTTAATTCTGTGTTACTCTCTTCACTGTGTTAACTATTTACCACCTGTCACCATGTTAACGATGAGCCCA